>JZLH01S0612339.1:8681-22394 GCA_001188425.1 Eucidaris tribuloides
TATATCACCACAATGAAATGTACTGGTATAGATCTACCATCTGTCCTTTGTATGACGGGACGACTAACAAATGACAAAAATACCTTAAGATGAGAATCCCCGAAGAAAACAGACGACCCCCGTCGGTCCTAGTCTAAACCATAATGTACCACAAGGGGGAATATAGAGCAATTTAGCAAAAGATGCTATATTGCCCCTTCGCACCTCGTCAACAAGTTTTAATTCAAAAACATTAACGGTTTACAAGCCGACAAACATCATCAGTATATTCAGATTGACAAATTTCAAAGATACTACATGGATGGCCCTACTTGTCAGACATGTCGTACATTAAAACATCTAACGAAAAAGAAAAAACGAAGAAATAACAAGAGTCAGAAAACTACCGGCGAGAGCTTTCATCTGAATTTTTTAATGTGAGTCACAAACACTCACATAGATTTGACCCAAGTCGTCCCGTGACATGTATTGCTTATCAACTGACATCGGTCTCCAGTGGAATAAGCCATCCTACGTTATGTTTTCATTTAAGTGCCCGTTTACCAACCTACGAGCGCCCCATCGCACAACGTTGCGCTTACTCACGCCACTCGCAGTAACTGTCGCTGCTGCGCAATAATAATGTAATCCGACAACCCGGCTCACCGACCAACCTGGCCACGCCAACTCGCTTGCCAGTGCGGACCTGTTCGGTCCCCTGTTCGGACGGCTGGCTCGCAATGTTAGCTATGATCGAGCCGTCCGATATTCGGCCAACGGCCGGTCCTCCGTGGATCGGGCCTGTCGTAGGGCCGGTTGTCTGAAAACTATAGTCATGATATGCGAACCACGCCAGGAAATTTGCTGCACCTTGTTTGCTGAGCGCGGCCTACCGCCAGATTTCGTGCAGTGGTTTACAATTTTTATTCTCATTTTACTATGGATACCAAACAGACTTGTGAATTAATAACTTATTAGTCAAGATGTTTTTTTATATTTTGCGCTTAATTTTTAAATGTGGGATGAAAATTTGTCAGCGAGAAAGTTTTCTAGTAATTCAAATATCAGCTATCACTGTCGAGGAAAGTCTAGGAGTGGGTCTCGTCGAGTGATCTAATTCCTTTGCCTAACGTTACTGTTTTTGGCGAGCCCGTCATCGAACCGTACGCGCCACGCGGGAGGCCGCCCGCGGCTCCGCGCCGGCCGCAGCTCGCGCTAAACGCAAGCGCATACCGCACACACTGGTCAGCTGGATGAAAGCCAAAATTTACTTCTGACCAAACTTACTTTTTCTTTAGATTCTTGGGCTGCTAATTTTCAGAATGCGTTCTTCACTGCAGCTCGCTTCCACTCGAGAGCTTGTGTGATACGAACTATTTCTCTGTAAGAAACGAGCCTGTTTTTATAACACTCTATATGCAGTATCTGGACAAAAATATCAGAATACAGGACCGTGTAACCATAAGTACGGCCACGTTCGTGAATTCATGAATCATTTTTTTTTTTCGTAGACCGCAAACAACGCTGTGAAAGGCAAATTCTATACAAAAGCGTTGGGCTGAAAGATATAGACACAGCTAGCATGGTTAGGCTATCTGAAAACTAATTCTTGAATTTATAGTTATAACGTCGAATGAGGGATTGCTAGTGTAGCAGTCCTCATACATTAGGATTAAGTATACTAGTCGAGCGCTGTCTGTCGGTTATCATTTGAGAACAATCGGCGTTCTGGTGATTGCGAAAACATGCACGCATGCACGTGTTTGTCGTAAAAATAGATAAAATCTTTTTTTTTCTCAATAAATTCATTTTTTCAACAGATAAAAACTTTTATTTTTACCTCGCATAACTCTGCCTAATCAATGATAAACCTTCAGTCTTCTGAGAAAAAAAAAAATTATGTTTCTTTTCCCCTCTGTCTGAATCTCAGTTTTGTATGGGTGGTTGTGTGTAGTCCCGCTGGGGGGGGGGGGTTGTCATCAAGGGCGTAGGCTGGGGGGGGGTTGCACTGGGTGCACGTAACGACCCCCCCCCCCGCAGAGGCCATGGAGTTCCACGACCCTGCAAGCAAAACGCAAATTTGCACACTTTTTCTGCTTTCAAACGCTGATTTATCTTTTAAACTTTAGTTGCGCACCTCCCAGCTAAGATGTTGCCACCTCCGCTTTATTCCACCTTCGCCAAGATGTGCACCATCCACCGTGCCCACACGCCCCTACGCCCTTGTCATTTAAACCGTGTACAGGACCAGCGACACCGTGAAAAAAGGCGTAAAAGGTTGTTTCTTACGGGTTTGCGATGTCTCGCCGTCATCGAAAATGGTACAAAATCGCCAGCATGCAGAAAAAGGTATACTTTTTAACGCAGTATTGTATCCGAGGCCGGCTTGTCCGAGCCAAGGCCAAGGCCAGCCGTCGTCACCTCGCAGGTCAGGACAAGGCCATGGCCGACCCCACGCGAGGACAAGAAACAGGCGCCAAGGCCGAGAAGGGTCGAGCAGACTCGAGGCCGAATTTTCAATACAAGCCGGCCGAGGCCGGAGAGCCAGGAAAAGGCAGCCTATGCCAAATATTATATTTATTTGGCTGCAAGGCCCACTAGATTTCAAGAGACCCTACCTGTATTTCTTGGCCCAGTGATCTCTTTGGCTTTGCGTTATGCTACATGTACTTATTTTTCACACTTCAAAAAATACATCATGCTCAATAACATACATTGCATAGCTATACATGTACACTCACCTATAGTCATATACCCACACCATCATACATAACCATTTACAATTAACCATATTATAACCCCTTAGAGTACGATAGAGTTTTTCTGAGCTGTCTGCTCGGCGTTTTCGGATTGAATTTGAAATCAAATTGTCTGGGAGTCTACTGCGGAGACAATTTGCATTTCAAACAATCCGAAAGCCTGAGGCAAAGTCTAAAGTTTCACTCTTAGTTTGATGAAAAGTGAAAGGGTCTACTCACTTTGAAACATTGTTACATGTAGCTATAAAATATGAACATTATTCTCCTTCGATTACTGCATTTGCTTTTGAAATATAATTATCAATACAGCAGAGAAATGTTTACGTTTAAAATTTCCTGTTGTTGTACTCCTTTTGTCATTGCGATGACGAGGCAGCTTAGACGAATATATTCGTCGCATGGTTTTTATGATGTCTAGATCCTTGTTGACCGAGTATATCCGTACGGTCCTAAAAGGGTTAATTGCTTCATCCCAAGATGCGGATAAATTTACTTTCACGAGGCCGAACGCACCTGAAAAGTTAGTGTACACATGCTTGAAATGCAAGATGCTGTGAAAAAGTAAAGAGTGATAATTGAGTAAACAAAATAACTTATCCCTTCACATAAGCTGTTATTTATTTAACACTGGTGCCCTGACATACCCTCCTACTGCAAAAGTATTAGCAACATAATCACTATACGCAATGCATTTGGAGTTGAGGGGGTCTTCTACTAATGAAGTCGTTAAGAAAGTTTACTAATGGGAAATAACAAATTCTTTGAAAAGAAATAAATGAACATTGTTTTTCTTTCTTTCTCCATGGCGGAGAGATTATCAAATGCAAGGCCGCACCTACGGCAGAGGGCTGGAAACAAAATTTGACATTTTTTTCAGTCTCCCTATAGGGTGGGGTGTTAATTCACACTGCATCATAATTCAAGTTTCATATTTCCGTAAAAACTGCGTTTGGATGCGCTTGGAAAGACTTCCTACAAACAAAAATGCCATTGGTGCTTCTAACTGACACGTCTCAAGAAAGGAAGACACACGGCCGCAAAGACGAAAGCGCCTCCTATCCTCCATAAGATAGTGAATAAGCGAGGCATGCAGGCTACTAAATATAAGAGAATGACCCTTCTCTCCACATCTTTATAATCATCGACAAAAAAGTCACATTACATAGCAAATTTTTAGGATGTTTGCAATAATAAACCGGCCTTTAGAATTGAGAAAGAAGAATAAATTACAATTGAGGAGGTCTTTTTCTGAAATATGGGGCGTATTCTCGCTATCACTATCTATGAAGATAGGAGGCGCTTTCGTCTTTGCGGCGTGATGTCATTCTTTTAAGGCCATAGCAAAGGAACACAATGCATTTTTTGTTTGTTGGAAGTCTTCTCAGCCATCCAAACATTTTAGGGAGAAATATAAACGGCGAATTACGATACTAAGTGTGAATTAACACCCCACCCACTATAGGGGAGGCGAAAAAAGGTCAAATTTTATGTTCCAGCCCGTCTGCCGTGGTGACCGCATTTGATAATCTCTGCCGCCATGTAGAGAATGAAAAAAAAACACAATTGTTAATTGATTTCTTTCAATAATTTTTTTTCATTTTCCAATTATAAACCTCATTCAGGACAGTCATTATAGAAAGACCCCCTTCACTTAAAATGCATGCGTTATAGTGTATGTGGCAATACTTGTTGAGTAGGGAGGGTTACATAAATCATCAAGGTAAGATATCGTTTGCACTGAGTTCATTAAGGAAAGCATCCAAGTTGTGAAAGTACAGAGATGCCAACCGTTCGGAATATTTATCCAGCATAAGAACATTACAATGTAATTACCAAACGGCTGACCAAATGTTTTATTTAGCGAGACAAACAAGTTAAAAAAGTTTTTCGCTCAGTCATCTCGGGAAACTGACAACACTCGCACTTTGCAACTTCCCTAAAATTCTGCGCCGGCCTCGACCGCAGGCCTCGACCGGCCTTGTCCCGAGGATTGCGTCAGAGGCTCGAGGACTGAGGCCGAGGATGGATTTTGCGGCCGTCGAGACGGCCTCAGTTCACAAACGCTTTTAACAGAAGGTTATGTAAAAGGGTGTCCTTTTCAAACTTGAATACTTGTTTAGGTATCTTTTAGACTTTTTGAAAGTCCATGCAGCGGTATCATTTTTTTGCATGGTGTACAGCCTTGTAATGACACTGCTCCCTGGCTACAGCTGAAAAGGAATGATCGCCCCCCCCCGCAAAAAAAATCAATGGTTTCTCAATAATAAAGTACTCAACCGTTATCAAAACATATACCACCATATTGTTTCTACGGATGCACGGTGATTTTTTGCTAACGTGAGGAGATCATTCTCCTCATACCATTATGTAAGTTAGCGTTTAGGTTAGGATTTAGTTTTGAGTTTTGGGGTTTAGGGTAGGGTGTTGGGTTAGGTTTGGGGGTTAGGTTTAGGGTCTAGTGCTTATGGTTATGTTCTTGCGTAAGGGTTTTAATTTTAGGGCGTTTTCGGGGTTTAGGGTTTGGGGTTAGGGCTTTAGGGTCTAGGGTTATGGTCTAGGGTTTATGGTTAGGGCATTTGGGTTAGGTTAGGGTTTATTTTTAGCAGTTAGCGGTTTGGGCGTTATGGTTTTAGGGTTTGGGTCTATGGTTATGGTCTAGTGGGTTTTTGTTTAGGAATTTGGGTTTGGGATTAGGGTTAGGGTTTTAGGTTATGGTCTACGGGTTATGGTCTAGCGGTTTAGGGTCTAGGGTTATGGTCTAGGGTTAGGGTTAGGGTTTAGGTTTAGGACTATCACTAGGACTCAGGACGGAATGTTCTCATGAGGCCACACTCTGCGCGTATATCTCTTCTGAGGCGATTAGTGGCACTGAGGGGGGGGGGGGGCTGTCATTACAAAGGTGTACACCAACGTAATGGTGTGTGGACTTTCAAAATATAGCTGGCCCTAAACAAGAATTATTTATCGATCCCAGAATACGCTTAAGCAAGTGATTCAATCTGAAAGGATACCTTTTATAATATACACTTCTATTAAATAATGTATACCCTTTCTTCCCTGTATTTTGAATAGCGCTTTTTCATGTACGCTCGTAATATCGCCTGACCGTTGGAAACAACCCTTTTTATTCGTTTTTTCACGCGCCCATGGTGTACAGCGTTGCAATGCCCTGCGCCTCCCCCTCCCGAACATCGCCCCGACCGTGAAAAAGCAACCCTTTTTTTACTCGTTTTTTCACTGCAGCGCAGGGTGTACATGTTGTAATGACCTGGTGCCCTCCCCCCCCCGCCCCCGACTCGCCCGGACGTGAAAAACAACCCTTTTTACTCGTTTTTTCACGGGCGCAGGGTGTACACGTTGTAATGACACTGCTCTCAGCCGCCCCCCCCGGGACATCGCCTGACCATAAAAACAACGGCCTTTTTACGCGTTTTTTCAGCGCGCAGGGTGTACATGGTTGTAATGACAGTTGCTCCCCCCCGCCAGGACATCGCCCGACCGTGAAAACAACGTCCTTTTTTATTCATTTTCACAGCCGCATGGTGTACAGTTGTGAAGACACTGCCCCTTCCCCCCTCCCCGCCGGACATCGCCCGACCGTGAAAACAACTACTCGTTTTTTTCAGCAGCGTGCATGGTGTACACGTTGTAATGACAGTGCCCCCCCCCCCCCCGGACATCGCCCGAACCGTGAAAACCAACCCCTTTATTCGTTTTTTCACTGCGACGCATGGTCTACACGTTGTAACGAACATGGCCCCGGGGTTTCCCAAATCCCAGCAGAAACAATCACCTACCAAAGCATGTGAAAATCAGTTCAACCAACAAAAATCACCCCTTCTGAAGCCATATGAGAATTAGGGCTTGATACAGGTGGCCCAGAAAGAATGCTACGAGTATGATCGCTAATTTCTTCAGCCATTTATCGGCAATCCATTAATAATTTATTCGTTGGTTAAGACCGATTCTTTTTTCGCAATGAAAATGATACGCAAGATTAAATTGATTTTGATAAGGGTTTTGATTCTAGGGCCATTTTCGAGGAGCAATGGCAATTTCCCAAATTTGCCCAATTTTCAATCGGCGACGTCAATGGGAACGCCGAGATATTCTGGCCTCTCAGCATTGCCTACCGGACAAACACGACATAGCGTCGCATCGTCTTCCTTATGAAATGCGAGGGCATTCCCAGCCCTTTGTCATCGCGGTTTGTCCGTATGGCAAGCTGAGAGGCCAGAATAATCTCGGGTTCCCATGACCGCCGCTGTTGAAAAATTTGGCAAATTTGGGATTTGCATTGCCTCCGAAAATATGGTCGCTAGATCAAACGCCTTACTCAAATCAATGTATCTGTAATCATTTTATTGAAAAAGAATGTTCTAACCATGAATAAAATTAATGACATTTTGCCTGATAATGGTGAAGCAATTAGGGATTATACTCGCTAGGCATTCTTCTGCCACCCTGTATTTTGGTATTTTAATTGCATTTTCAACATGTTTTAATTTATAATTTCCAGAATTAAGTAATATTCTGTGTGTAAGAATTATATGTGGGTGGCGTCTGTCTTAACTTGTATGTGAAGGGCCAATTAAATAAAACCAACCAAAACAACAACTATGTGTTTATAATGTTATAGACACATGACACTCCATATACGAGTGCAGCAACACAATGTAGTCAGAGTGCAGACCTTGGTAGTTTTAAAAATTTGTTTGTGAAACGAAGAAATCGTGCATTATTTATCAACATTTTTGCTTTTCCTCAGATTAACCAGAAATCACCAAAAGTGACAAATTCTCTTTTCAAAATGCAAAATACTAACAAGGCCCTCGAAAAACATCCCAATCCGAGTCACCAATTTGTGACGGGGTCACGCATCTTGGCAGCGATTGAGGCTGCACGGTAAATAGCTGAACCTCCCCCCCCGGGGGTCCTCTCGCACACGGCCTGCTAGCACACACGCTCCCCCCCAAAAAAAATGAAAAATGTCCCACTTTCCAAGCAATCGGGTGCGTCGTCGATGTCTTTTGGAATCCCTTTCACCTGCCTAATCGTCGCTTAGGTAGGCCTTTCCTAATCACATGTCACGCCATTTAGGGTTACTAATTTGGTTATGTGGATACTCGGCCGTTTAGGGGCAAATTTGAGTAGAAATAATCTCCAAATGAACGTTTGCGAATTTAGGAAAAGTATTTATGAATTATTAAGTGATCTCTTCGGGTTGGTGGCAATTTACAAAAATGTTGTAAATAAGAGGACACTTATATAGGGTATCAATTGTTTACGGCCACTTAGGGTATCAATTAATCGATTCCCGTTCACGCCTATACAAGTGGATTTTTATTGGGAGTGCACGCCGGCTTTATAGGTAAGGCATAGCTTTCTGCATGCGTTTACGCTATTTAGAGTTGCAAATTTGGTTATGTATGTTAGCCGTTAAGGTGCATTTCTGATGGTTGTTGGATACGGGTGAGTACAGACGCGTGTGAGAGTGACGCACCCCCGCCCCCCCGGAGGATCCTGACTAGTTCCAGAGCTATGCCAGAAAGGGAAATGCTTCCCATAGACTTAACACGCTCCGCCTAGGAAGGAAGAATGAGGAGGAGGAGAAGAAGAAGAAGAAGAAGAAGAAGAAGAAGAAGAAGAAGAAGAAGAAGAAGAAGAAGAAAGAAGAACGAAGAAGAAGAAGAAGAAGAAGAAGAAGAAGAAAAGAAGAAGAAGAAGAGAAGAAGAAGAAGAAGAAGAAGAAGAACAAGAAGAAGAAAAGAAGGGGAGGAAGACCAAGAGGAAAATAGAAAGAAAAACATGAAATAAAATGTAAAGAAAGCGTTGACAGCCGTCGATGAAAAGAGCTTCAAATGAAAAAATAAAATTGAATGATCATGCTCCTCCTAAAAAAAGAAAATAGCCCAAAACACGCGGTACGTATATAATGGAAACACGTATAAAAGAGCTAATGTACTCAGTTTATGGAATTATTGTGAGCGTTATATGACATTTGATTTGAATTGTGTGTCTGTAGAGAATAGACTGGATCAGACATTATTACAGCCATTAGAGTGGTTCTGCGCATTTTTTCATTCTCGCATGCTGGAGCTCGTTGTATAAAACTTAAACCGGAGAAAAACTGTGGTTAGTTTAACCCATGGAGGTCTTCCATGGTTTAACCGTAGTTTTTTTTTTTTTTTTTACCTATGGGGAAATGTATGGTAAATCACGCTAACCTGAGAAATTAATGCAGAGAGCTTCCTCCGGTTAAAGTTTTATGGGCAACGGGGCTTCGATCGTGCAGAGTTTCAGCAGACTATGGTCCTTCATAACCGCCTAAGGGCATGGGTGTGATATTTTGGGTGTGGAAGGGGTGAAATGAAACTTACTACCTTTCATTATAATACGTAATTCCCTTATCATAATTAACATTTGCTATTAATTTCTGATTATAAAATTAAAATATTTGATTTTGACCGAAAACACAAGATTGAAAACAAAACAAGCTAAACGCTTTGTCTTAATTAAAAAATATAAAATATTGGAAATGCAAGATTTGTCGAAATGGCTTCTTCTGAATCTTGTGGTTTTTTCCCTTGAAATTTTACGTAATGCAATCGATTACCAAATGAAATCTAAATACAGCGATTTGATTTGTATCTGGTCTTCCGTGATAAGAAATGACTCAAATATGATTCGAATGTTTTTTCATCGTGTAAACCCTGATGAATGATCATCAAATGGGTATATCCAAGGATTATGAGAGAAGATTATTTCAATAATTGCCTTAATCGTGGGGATTTAATTGTTTTAGGTGCGAAGTATTAAAAACGGAAAAGTCAACTATGATCAATAATGTCATACGACATGGTTCTTCAAGATCACCCTAGAATTCAAATATTCTCTTCATCATTCTCAATCCCGATTTTGTTAATATTTTAACTCAACCTTTACACGGCAAATTTTTGTGATTGAATAATAATGACGTTTTTCCGGTATTTGTGCTTGAATTTGTGTTTTCCTATTGTGACATTGAAAAGGTGGTAATTTTCTATAGATGTTCTTAACACACTAGTCATATTTTTTAAGGTTCTCCTGTATCAAATTGGGAAAGAGAACTTAATTTATACGATTGTTTCAGCCTAAATTGTCGATATATTAGTGCACATGATGCAATATACTAACACGAAGTGTTAAGAGTCCGCCCAAATCTTTGATCTAGCATAAGCCTATTATAGGAATACATAAATGAAAAATACTGCCTCTGATTCGATACTGTTTTTGTTTATGTTTTATTTGAAGTTTTTTTCATCTGAAGGTCTCAATGCTTTCTTTACCTCCTGTTTAAGGTGTTTTTTTCGCTTATTTTCTTCTCCTCCTCTCCCATTTTCTTCTCTTCTTCTTCTTCTTCTTCTTCTTCTTCTTCTTCTTACTGCTTTCTCTTCTTCTTCTTCCTCTTCTTCTCCTTCTTTCGCATGCTCTTCCTCCCCCTTTGTTTTCTGTTCTTCTTGTTCTTGTTGTTTTTGTTTGTTCTTGTTCTTGTTCTTGTTTGTCATCAAAATCCAAGGTAACAGAACTTTTTTTCCCGAGTTATGCCAACCACCGGAAAACTCGAGGCTCAGGGGGGGGCAAGGGGGGGGGGGGGGGGGGGGGGGTAGTACCGAACAAGTTTGGTCATTCCAAATCCAAGGTCGCAAACTTTTTTTCCGGTCAAGAGGCCACCGCCAAAAAAGTGCGCTCAGCAGCGGAGGGGGGGGGATAAGCAGGGGGTTATGTGACGAAAAGTTGTCATTGCCAAAATGCCAAGGTGCAATAATTTTTGTCCCATTATGCATCCCCGACGAAATCGCTAAAGCGGGGTGGGGGGGGGGTATTGAACAACAATAGTTACATAGAAAAAAAGGGGTCATTATTCTTGGTCATAGCGGGCCATGGGGGCACTCTGCCCCCCCCACCCATGAGTAAAGAAGAAGAAGAGGAAGAAGAAGAAGAAGAAGAAGAAGAAGAAGAAGAAGAAGAAGAAGAAGAAGAAGAAGAAGAAGAAAATGGGGAAGAGGAGGAAGAAGAAAATAAGGAAAAATTCTAAACAGGAGGTAAAGAAAGCATTGAGACCTTCAGATGAAAAGAACTTCAAATAAAAACAAAACAAAAAAGTATCGAATCGAGGCAGTATTTTTCATTATGTATTCCCTATAATAGGCTTATGCTAGATCAAAGCATTTGGGTGACTTCTTAACCCTTCGTGTAGTAATATTGCATCTGTGCACTATATATCGTACAATTTAGCTGAACAATCGTAATAATTAATTTCTCTTTCCCAATTTGTACAGGAGAACCTTAAAAAATGACTAGTGTGGTTAAGTAACATCTATAGAAAAATTACCACTTTTAATGTCACAATAAGGAAAACAAAATTCAAAGCAAATACGAAAAGAACGTCATTATTATTCAATCAAAATAAATTTAGCGTGTAAAGGGTTAAAAATATTAACAATCGGGGATTGAAGAATATGAAGAGAATATTGAATTCTAGGGTGATCTTGGAAGAACCATGTCGTAGGAATATGATTCATAGTTGACTTTCCGTTTTTAATACTTCGCACCTAAACAAATTAAATCCCCACGATTAAGGCAATTAATTGAAATAATCTTCTCTCAAATCCTTGGATATACCCATGATGATCATTCATCAGGGTTTACACGATGAAACATTTCGAATCATATTTGAGTCATTTCTTATCAGGAAGACAGATACAAATCAAATCGTGTATTTAAGATTTCATTTGGTAATCGATTGCATTACTAAATTTCAAGGAAAAAAAACCACAAGATTTCAGAAGAAGCCATTTCGACAAATCTTGCATTTCCAAATATTTTATATTTTTTAATTATAGACAAAGGTTTAGCTTTGTTTTGTTTTCAATGCTTTGTTTCGGTCAAAATCAAATAATTTTAATTTTATAATCAGAAATTAATAGCAAATTTAATTATGATAAGGGAATTACGTATTATACTGAAAGGTAGTAATTTCATTTTCACCCCTTCCACACCCCAAAATATCATCACCCATGCCCTTAGGCGGTATTATGAAGGACATGTCTGTGAAATCTGCAGATCGAGCCCCGTTGCATAAAACTTTACCGGAGAAGCTTCTCTGATTAATTATACTCAGGTTAGCGTGATTTTACCATACATTTCCCCATAGGTAAAAAAAAAAAAAACCTACCGGTTAAACCATGGAAGACCTCCATGGGTTAAACTAACCACAGTTTTTCTCCGGTTAAAGTTTTATACAACGAGCTCCAGGATGGAGAATGAAAAATGCGCAGAACCCTCAATGGTGTAATAATGTCTGATCCAGTCTATTCTCTACAAGACAACAATTCAAATCAAAGTCTATAACGGTCACAATAATTCCATTAAAACTGAGTAATTAGCTCTTTTATACGTTGTTTCCATTTATACGTACCGGTGTTTTTGGGCTATTTTTCTTTTTTTAGGAGGAGCATGATCTTCAATTTTATTTTTCATTTGAAGCTCTTTTCATCCGACGGTGTCAACGCTTTCTTTACATTTTATTCATTTTTTCTTCATTTTCCTCTTGGTCTTCCTCCCCTTCTTCTTCTTCTTCTTGTTCTTCTTCTTCTTCTTCTTCTTCTTCTCCTCCTCCTTCTTCTTCTAGCTGGAGCGTGTTAAGTCTATGGGAAGCATTTCCCTTCTGGATAGCCTCTGGACTAGTCAGGATCCCTCCGGGGGGGGGGGGTGGTCACTCTCCACACGGTCTGCTACTCACCCGTATCCAACAACCTCAGAAATGCACCTTAAACGGCGTAACATACATAACCAAATTTGCAACTCTAAATAGCGTAACGCATGAGAAAAGCTATAGGCCTACCCTATAAAGCGGCGTGACTCCCATAAAATCCACTGTATATGGCGTGAACAGGGAATCGATTAATTTGATACCCTAAGTGGCGTAAACAATTTGATACCCTATATAAGTGTCCTTCTTATTTACAACATTTTTGTAAATTGCACAACCCGAAGAGATCACTTAATAATTCATAAATACTTTTCCTAATTCGCAAACGTTCATTTGGAGATTATCTACTCAAATTTGCACCCTAAACGGCGTAATCCACATAACCAAATTAGTAACCCTAAATGGCGTGACATGTGATGAGGAAAGGCTACCCTAAGCGACGATTGCAGGTGAAAGGTTCCAAAAGACATCGACGACGACCGATTGCTGGAAAGGGGACCATTTTCGACTTTTTTTTTTGGGGGGGGGACGCGGGTGCGTAGCAGGCCGTGTGGAGAGCGACCCCCGGGGGGGGGAGGTTCAGCTTTTACCGTGCAGCTCATCGCTGCCAGATGGTGACCCCGTCACAAAATTGGTGACTCGGATTTGGGATGGTTTTTCGAGGGCCTTGGTGATTTTGACATTTTGAAAAGAGAAATTTGTCACTTTTGGTGATTTTCTGGTAATCTGAGGAAAAGCAAAAATGTTGATAAATAATGCACGATTTCTTCAGTTTCACAAACAAATTTTTAAACACCAAGGTCTGCACATCTGACTACATTGTGTTGTGCACTCGTATATGGAGTGTCATGTGTCTAAAACATTATAAACAACATGTTGTTGTTTTGGTTGGTTTGATTAATTGGCCCTTCACATACAAGTTAAGACAGACGCACCCACATATACATTCATACACACAGAATATTACTAATTCTGCGAAATTATAATTACAAACATGATTGAAAATGCAAATAAAATACCAAAATACAGGGTGGCCCAGAAAGAATGCTACGAGTATAATCGCTAATTGCTTCACCATTATCGGCAAAATGTCATTAATTTTTATTTCATTGGTTAGAACATTCTTTTTCCAATAAAATGATACCAAGATCATTGATTTTGAGTAAGGCGTTTTGATTCTAGGACCATTTTTCGGAGGCAATGCAAATTCCCAAATTTGCC
>JZLH01S0612344.1:17532-27838 GCA_001188425.1 Eucidaris tribuloides
AAAAGAAGAAAGAGCGGGATCGCGAGGATTGTGAAGGTATCTAGTCCTTATAGTAAACCGTCTTGGAAAACTAAGAAAAACAATTTTTTATCTAGTCCTTATAGTAAACCGTCTTGGAAAACTAAGAAAAACAATTTTTTATCTAGTCCTTATAGTAAACCGTCTTGGAAAACTAAGAAAAACAATTTTGCAGAAACAATATCACGCGTAATCGTGACGTTGATTTTGTTGAATGATACGCACAAAAATGTTAGAATTTACATCACTTAAAGAAAACAGTCTATCGCTGTTTGTCACCTGAATTTAGAATTTGTTATATTTTAATATACTTCTCAACAAATCTTTTCGTTCGTTTTTGACATGAATTAGTTTTTAATTTACCCCAACATCAAAGAGTATGTTTTGTACCATTTCATCAAACTATTATCAATGCAAATCCTTTTGTAATCCATTCACAATTGTGTTCACAGCCCGAATATAATAAAATAATTGATGGCTGTAAGAATTAGATGTGGCACGGAAATCGGGATTGTGTGTCTAGAACACAAGACATTAACGGTCCGATTTGACAGAATATCTTGGCAATAAAGTGTTCAAACTGCGCTTGTTGAATTTCTCAGGATTTTAGTTGTATCGAACTATAATAATTTTGGACAGATGTACATGTACATATACATAAAACAAGAACTTTAATTAAAGGCAAGGTTCGCCCTGACATCAAGTTGGTTTTAATAAAAGCAGAACAATAAGAGAAACATACTAATGAAAGTTTGGCGAAAATCCACCAAAGAATAACAGAGTTATGAGGTTTCAAAGTTTTAAATTTGTGACGTCACACGCGAGCAGCTCCACATATGTCATGTGATATAAATTCCATAAAATTGCCGTTTTCACAGAAATTTGAAAATGATTTTACCTGTGCACTAAATATATTATCAGAAACATTATTTCATACGTGCTTCCATGAAAAAACTCCATTCAGTTATCATGAACCATTAAAAAATGGCAATGTGTTGAATTTATTTTACATGACATATCGGAACTGCTCGCATGTGACGTCACAAATTTAAAACTTTGAAACCTCATAACTCTGTTATTCTTTGGTAGATTTTCGCCAAACTTCCATTAATATGTTTCTCTTATTGTTCTGCTTTTATTGAAACCAACTCGATGTCAGGGTGAACCTTGCCTTTAATTTAAGTATATCATCTTGTTTATTACGTGAAGACAATAGGTTAGAAGTCCAACACAGGATTAATATTTAATTTTTTAACAAATTCAGTATTTATTCTCATTTGCTTTGAATAACGATTTTTAACAGCTCAATAGTCATCAACTGAAATGAAAGTACTTTACAAATAAATTAATCACATCTATATACACTTCACAGAAGTAGTAAGCATTCTTCATTCATTTGTTTGTACACTACAGCCACCGCACGCTATAGGTCCGACTACCACCCGACTCGGCGACTCCGTGCGTTTTTGGGAAGACTCAACATGTCAAATCTTCCCGGCTAGTCGTTTTACAATTGTGTCTTGACTATACATGTACTAGTACTTTTAGCCAATCACAAGGGCACGTGGCCTCACACTCGTAATACTATATCTGGGTGAAAAATAAGTTCTGGAGAACAAAGTTGTCGCTGCAAATATGCACATTTTCATTGGATGCATGCAGCTGAAATACGCTGACGAACCAATCAAATATAAATCGTATGACGTGCGATGCACTGCAACCCCATCCGACTGCTATGCCGGACCCCATTGCCCGACTCCAGGCGGACGATAGTCGGATCGTAATCGGATCATGTATTGTGCGGTGGCCTTTAGACATAAATAATTATCAGGAAACAAATTACTTATGTAATCATACTGTACAAGGATGCACTTACACAAAAACAAGCAGGCTTGGGGCATCGCTTGTGGGAGTGGGAGTGGGGGTGTGGGTGGGGGAGGGTAAAAACCCTACTGGTCAGGAAGTTGTCTGATGATTTGTGTTTCTGTCGGGTAAAAAAAAAGACTTTTTTTTTGGGGGGGGGCTCTTGTTGACTTGTTGTGTATGAGCACCGATGGCTGACATATTTTCATAACGTTTCCACTTGTCAGATTTAAGTAAAAAATTCTGTTGGGTACACCCTCCACCCCCCATCCCCACTGAAAAAGTTTTATAGCGACACCTCTGTGCGGGCTCAATTATCTGAGGCCATTTCACATCCAAAAATCACATGAAGAAGCACACTCATCAAATTTACAGATTTCTGTAAAAACTTACATTTGTAAACAGCCCCAGTCCTGTACTTGAAGCCAATTCATGGTAAACTATTGTACCTCAAATTGGTTATAAAAGGAAACTTGATACAGTCTAACTTGTCGGTAGTGGCCACTTGTATGTAATGGCCACATACCACGACCTCACCTTTCTTTGTCCAAATAATAAAAGAAACATATCTTATAAAAAAAATTGCCAACTGCAATTACCCCGTGCACAAAGTGTTACCCATGTGCTGAATGTAGTTTGGATGAAAAATTCTGAGAAATTCTTTATTTTCAACATGCAATAATGTGAGGTGTACCACATTTTACCAATCATTTGCGTTTTTATACAATTTACTGTATTTGCACTCGTATTACATTGAGAGCCGTATTTACTGCACTATAATGAAGTACTTCATGTCAGAAATCTTCAAATAAGTTTAATCATGCAAAATATAAAATGATAAACATTTAGCACAATCTTTCGACATGAATTATTATGCGCTTTGTCAAAAGAACTTTAAATTCAACTTTTTACAGTCGAAGTCCATTTATATAAGGTAAGAGCTGCATATATCACACACAAGCATAAGACGGAAGAATAGTATTTCTGCCTCTTCTAAGTACAATTACTTTGCCAAATTAATTCACTTATGACATGTATGATGGGACAAATTCAATATTATCACCAGTTACAAAAGTAATGTCTAAAGTTTGCTTTACAAATTTTGATGCTAATCTAACACAATTTATAAAAAGTAAGTGTATACCAGGGAATATGCAATATGGCATTATTACTTTCCAAGGATCAGATAGCACAAATAAAATACGAACTGTGGCAGGCCAGGGACATTTCACTGTGAAACAAACGAAATATACTGCAGATCAGATGATATTGATTTATATATATACACAATAGGAAAACAATAATTTATCCACACTTACCAAAATTATACATTACCTACAAATTCATGGTCCATTAAACTGAAAAGATATAATATTGTAAAAAATAACATAAACATTGGCAAATCTTGCACCAGGTCCCATTTATGAATTAGGTTACTTTTAATCAAAATTTAAGTAATCAAATTGTATGCACTGTGTAGTGTTGTCATGATGCCAAGCACCAATTTCTTTAAAACGAGACAAAATATATCTCTCCAATTCCTTACTAAAAACATACATATATTTTTTTATTAAAACATACTTCATTAGAATTATTTGTTTTGTAAGACAGATTTGGCAGTTAAAACTAATATCACATATCTAATAATGCACAGTGAAAAAACAAACATACAAACACTACAAAACATTGATGAACTACAATTGCTTAGCATCTGTGTAAGGTAGGAAGCTAGTCATATCTCACATGTGGTGGGTAAAACTTACATACTTGCATAAGTCATGGCAGTGCTGCGCATATTTTTTTTTTTACTTCCGATACAACTATAAACTTGAATGCTTAACCTATCATGCCAAAAGCTTTATGTCCAATTGCGCACAAAGAAGAGATATGATTGCTACAAATATTGAATAAAATATAGAAGCACTGACATTTAATAACTGCTAACAAGCTGAAATTATGTAATTTGTTTAATATCTCTGATTTCATGTCACTTGTAATTGAAAAAGAAAAATGAAAATATTAACCCTTTGGGGACGACGGGCTTGTACAGAAGCCCAGAACATTTTACACCAAATAATAATTTTCTTCATTTATACATGTCGTAATATATGTTTAATGGGACAGAGCTATTTGTAGGCAGTATAATCTTAATTTTAGTGTAACGGTTAGCACATTTTCTGGGGTTTTGTGGCAGCCAGTTATCTCTGAATGTGCCATGTGCTGGGCTTCAGTACAAGCCCGTCGTCCCCAATGGGTTAAGTACTAAAAAGGGGAAAATAAAGATGAGTGATGGAATACATCTGCATCACTAATATTTTTTCAGACATTTTATCGGTTCCAGAGCCAATTTAAGCAATTGGGGATGACAGACTTGCACAGAAGTCCAGTACACCACAACTCAGAGACGACCGAGTTTTAAACAAGTCAAGACAACGTGATTATCACTTTACTTTAAATAAGGTTATATCGCCTAACTGTCTCTGCAACTAAACATTTTTGACTAGTATAGGTGAAGAAAATCATCTGTGGTGTGGGATACACTAGGCTTCTGTAAAAGCCTTTGTCCCCAAGGGGATAAAAGGGGAATATGACCTGTTTGAAATCACCATGAACATTATCAAACACTTGGTTACTCTGTCTTACTTCTAAGTAAAGAAAATAAAACTTGATTAAAATCTACTTCAACTGCTGTATACTCAGCCAGTACTGTTATTGCTGGGCTTAATATCTTTGCACATTCCCAGTTTCATAAAACTGAATTACAGTTTGACAAGAAGCTTATAAATGTCTTTCAAGTGTCTGGAAATAAAGAAGAAACTAGAGCAATTTGACTGCAATGACCAATTTCACTGCATTGCAGTCGATGGGTTGCCTCTGCCCCTCTTACACTAATTTCAAGTCTTTTTACCACACACTTTGCACAAAATTTAATGCCTCATGTATTAATTTGCATGTACCCAGTCTGATCAGTCGTTCTTATGTTATCATGGTAACAAGGTCATATCAGATACATACACTGCCTCATGACCTTTGACTGTTTAACTCTGGAATCTAATTATTTTCATCTTTGCATTATAATATACACTTGATTAAACAAAATGTCTTTAAAATCCAATAAGCAGTTGTGAACTTGTAAAGGGTAACAAGCTTAAATTGACATGTAAAATGTTTTGTGGCCTTTGAAGCTTCAACTCCTAAATCTAATCAGATCATCGTTGCATCATAGTATATACAGTACTTGACCTACGTTTCATAAAAATCCAATCAGTGTATGTGTGTTCATTTATCTTGGGAACAAACCAAAATCAGACATGTCTAGGCCCTATGACCTATGAGTTTTGAACTTTCAACTTCAAAATCTAATTAAGTCATTTCCATATGGTTAATATTTGACCCAAAGTTTGTTGAAAATTTGATCAGTGGTTCTTAGCTTTATGTGGTAACAAGATGGTAATGGGCAGACAGACAGACAACCCCCAAAAATGATGCCTCCAGCCACCTTTGGTGCAGAGGCATAAAAATCTGTCCAACACTGGGTACAATACATAGTTCAACCCCATCCCCCACCCTGACACATACACACACACACACACACGCACGCACGCACGCACACACACACACACACACACACACACACACACACACACACACACACACACACACACACACACACACACACACACACACACACACACACACACACACACACACACACACACACACACACACACACACACACACACACACACACACACACACAACACACACACACACACACACACACACACACACATAATCCCTTGATATGTCCCTGCCATTAATACTGAGAATTTGCTGAAAATTTACTCTTAACCAGAACACCACTTTGTTAATACTGCTGAATACATGTTACTCAATGTAATGTTTTTTGAAGAATTCACCTTAATTCTTATCAAATCTTCTTTACAAATAAATATCAAGTAATAAAATTTGATGTTCTTCCATCAACATTTCATTTTATCATTTAAGCCATTATGGTTTTATTGACCTTCAATGAAGTGCTATCTCACTTTCCCATGTAGTAGTATATTTTAGACCAGCTTAGAATACCTCAGGGCTGGAACTTTAACATTCATTTAACCTCAAACTTAAAAGATGAGGTGCGAGAAAATGGTAAATTTGGTCGATATTGCTTCAAACCAATCTTCTTTTGGTGGGCATGTCATACCTTTCATTTAGTGTTCTCAGAAGGTTGAGCAACAAGGCAAGTAGTAACAGTCATTGGAAATGTGGCTTTCCCTAATAATTGGCTCAACAGGCTTAGTGGGGATAATGTAAAAGTCCAGCCCTGCCATTAGTGCCTGATCCTGTAATCAAGCCAGTGTCAAATTAGGTCAAGAAATACATGCACTACATTTTTGCATGAATCATCGCAAACATTGTATAATAGCACAATCATTGTTGGTTAAACTAAACACTGTGAGAAACTAAATTAAACTACCTTCAACTTTAACCAACCAACTTCCAATTTATTCCACTTGATCAACAAACAAAAGTGAACTATTAAAGGTTAAGACATTACCCAGTTCTTGATTAAGATTATGCAATTTTTACCCTTATAATATAACATATATGGCACCACATAAAACTTTGTGAAATGAGATAATGACTTCAAATTGAAATTAATTAAACCACTTAAACATGTTCAACTATATGATCAACACACAAAAGTGGACAAACCAGATGTTAAAAAATTACTCAATTCTCAATTGAAATAATCCAATTTTTACCCCTGTTTTATAACAAAGGGGAGGCACCATGTGAATGGTATATGTTCAACCTCATTTATTCAAATTTTTTGTTTGATAAAATGGAATATGCTAGAAGTCTGGTTGAAATTAAAGCAAGTTTCACACAGTGTTTACTATGACCACAATCATAGTTATTTGTGATAACATCATAAAATTGGCCCTGAAGTTGTCATTTTTGGTGAGATAGCTACCAAGGTATGCTGCTGGCTATGCTACTGCTGATGATGGTGCTGGATGTTCATTTCTGGGGGGCGATGTCCCATAGAGCTACCTACTAACACCATCGTGGGCCAGAGATTTGGGGACGTAGATCATCGTCCTCTCATCCCAAGCACAGTCCGCGATCTGGAAAGAAGTTTGGGAAGATTGGGAAAAAGGCTTAGGAAAGCTTGGAATTTATTTATTTATTTATTTATTTATTTATTTATTTATTTATTTATTTATTCATTTATTTATTTATTTATTCATTTATTTATTCATTTATTTATTTACTTTCTTATTTATTTATTCCCAACATTGCAACTCAAAGAGTTGGATTAAAAAGAGAAATATACAAATATTATGTAAAGTATGAAAATTATAACCATAAGTATGAGGAAAATACACATAATTTACAACGAACTCAATATGTATATAAATTAATAACACAGGGGAAGAATTTGACAGACATGAGAAATGAACAGAGATATTAAAGGAGGGCAGCTTGAGCGAGGACAAAGTTGGAAAAAAGGGGTGTTAAGAAATAAATGTGTAAACAGCATTAACACAATGATCTCATGGAATTTTATGGAAAAGTAATGAAAACAGAATTCCAAATAATTACCCTTCTCCCAAAATAGCATAACTGGTATTGAAACAATAAGAAACACTCAGACTTTGTTTTTAGTATTTTGTGACTTATATTAAATTTTTCAAGATAAAGTCTTGAGTGATTTCTTAATGTCAGCATCAGTAGCTGTGCCAAAAACACTGGGGAGAACAAGCTTGCATTGTGACCAGAAAAATAAGTGTACTTCTGAAGACACTAAAGAAAATGGATTTTTTTATTGAAAGAAAAGGGGATTTCAATTTTAAATAATGGTAACCTGAAAGAAAATGAAAAAAAAAATAGAAAACAGAGACTTTGGATGAAATAAAAGATAATAGAATTCTTCATTGCAAGGAAACACATTGTTAATTTTAGATAACAGAAAACTCAGGTCTTAAGTTAATCAATTTTGGCATGAGTTCTAAATTTTCATTGGATTGTTAGACTGCTCCTAAATTGTTTGTAGTTCTCCTACTACATGTAGATATTAAAAGAGATCAATTATGGTTGAGAAGTTGATCATTACTTTACACCACCCATCCTTCTATACAAAGCTCCAGCAGGATTGTCACGCAATATAATTTCTTTCTGCTTCATACAAGATTTGGGTGCCCTGAAATGTATATCATAAGAAAGTTTGAAAAACTATGTGTGTATGTGTTGTTTGTGGGTCTAAAATGTGTTTGTGTTTTGCATGTGTTCTGTGGGTGCATGTGTTTTATGTGTATTGAAGGTATGTATTGTGTGTCTGCACGTCTATTTGAATCTATGTGCTGGGTCTGTTTGCCTGTGTCTGTATCTGTGTCTGGTTGTTAGTGTCTGTGTGCTTGTATCTGAATGTGCCAATGTGTGAGTCTATCTGTGTCTATGTGTGTCTGTCAAGGAAGAAAATTAAAATTTTGATCATGAAGGCTACTTTCCTGTTTCATAGCATTGAAGATACTCTTCTGTATTGAACCCTAGGGCAATTCACAGGGGCTCTTTCGCAAATTACAATGGCTGTTTTGCCATTTCGGGGGAGAAATCGCCCAGTGCCCCTGTGCATTTTTTTTCCTGGTGTGTGTGTGTATGTGTGTGTGTGTGTGTGTGTGTGTGTGTGTGTGTGTGTGTGTGTGTGTGTGTGTGTGTGTGTGGTGTGCCTGTGTGTTGTGTGTGTGCCTGTGTGTGTGTGTGTGTGTGTGTGTGAGTTTGTAATCGCTCCAACATGGACGTTTTGATGTAATTTTACGGTAGCACTGCGGACAGGGTAACGCTTCCAGGTGGACGGTCCACAATTTTTAGATCTTGTTGTAAATTGAGGTGCTTATGCGGCATTACACCAGTAAGCAACGGTCTGGGGTATATAAGAGATTGGTCCGCAATTTGGAGGTTGTGTAACTGTAATGTATACGTCTGCAGTTTGTAAGAAGTTTCGTGCGCTCATTTAATAGGTAAATTTGCCTTGGTGTTCCTCGGTATTACGTTACAAACACACCTCACAGCACTCACATTAAAAATTGTTACGTCCTCAGTCGAAGGTGTATTACACGTATGTGTGTGTGTGTGTGTGTGTGTGTGTGTGTGTGTGTGTGTGTGTGTGTGTGTGTGTGTGTGTGTGTGTCTGTGTACCTGTGTCTGTTTTGGCTACATGTTTAAAGCTTACCTGTCCTGGTACATGTATATTGAAATCCAGTCCGCACACAAATTCTGTATGTTGTTCTATCGTCTCCAGCGGGGTTGGCTGCCGGGCAAAATCCCACGTTCGAACGGTGAAGTCATACGATGACGAGGCTAGTACACTTCTATGGTGGGGCGAACACTGTAAAAAGCAATGATTTTTACAAATATTAATTTCTCTGAGATGGCATTATGCAGTAACGTTATTGTCATAAATTAAAACCCAAGACCACCATAAATGTTACACATTCAACCTCTTAGCACCACTCATGCAAAAGTCCATAGACTTTACATGTGACAAACACAACAAGAAAAGTAACTCTCCTCCCCCTCCCCTTTTCAAAATACCATAACTTTTTAATGAAATGGTTTTGAGCAAAATATTTTGGCAGAAGTCTTTCTGCACTCATTGACTAACTTCTGTGTAGAAATGCAATTGATCCATAAAGTGATGCATGAGTGACCACTTATTAAAGGCAAAAATGTCACTTTTCAAAATTCATAAGGGTCATTTTCAGGGATATGTGATATAGGATTTTAGCAAATTATGTTTCTGGTGAATGATTAAGCACTATTTCTGTTAATTATCTATGGCTTGACCCCCTTACACCTCCCCTGACACTTTTCACATATTTTACGATTCAGTGAGCTCAGTTTAAAAAAATTTCATCTTTTAAACTTTGAAATTGTAAAGTCCATTAAGTTTATTGATAAAATTGAAATCAGATATTTTTCAGCAAAATTGATCAATATATATTGTAGAAATAAAAGGTTATAACCATGTCATGGCTGAGTGCCATTTTCACCATTTTCCATAACTGTACTTGAGCTTTTATGGATTTAACTTTTAAGGGTGCATTCATTATTTATTACCCACCTTCATTCTTCGTACTGCATGAGTATGTCCACCAAGCTGAAAGAAAGGTTTGGTTGGATTTCTCATGTCCCAACCTCGAATCTTACTGTCGACTGACCCGGCTATTAAAATGTTCTGTCAAATCAAAACAAAAATGATTAAAGAACATGAGATAAAATGACTACACCATTTTCAGATATTAGCATTTTTCACAAAACACTTCCTCCAGAATTATGGGAAACTAGAGCAGTTCGACTGCGCGCAGTCGATGGGTATGCCTCCGCAGTCCGCACTCCCATCCAATTGATATAATTT
>JZLH01S0612346.1:28497-39333 GCA_001188425.1 Eucidaris tribuloides
ATGAAATATATAGTGTACATAAACAAATGCTCAAAATATACAGAGATATCTATAAAATCACAAAGACTTGTAATAAAGTTCATTACAACCATACATGGTAACTGTAACATGCATGGGAAGTATTTGTGCATTTAATGGTCAAATACACGCAGTTACACCACAGAGAAATACTCCTCCAAAGATGGGGGATCCAGTTCGAAATGTGATGCTGTGGTGTTCTTATACATACAGGTGTGCGCATTGGTGAGGAGTCCACCCACATAATATGTTTTCCCACATGAGCTCAGCAGGACTTTCTGTGACTTTTTAAAGTCTGTGAATTTGAAGTAGTTCAAAATGTCTCCAAATATCCACTCCACTGATACTCTGACGTTGGTCATGGACTTGTTGAACGCGTCCTGCTCATCAGTAATGTTGGCGGTGGGGAATGGTGCTTGCAGCTGTGGGCACAAGGGGTAGACCGGATCACCATACAGACACAGTATGTTGCCGTCTGGGTCATGGGATCTGACCTCCAGTTCAGTCAGGTGTCCAGACTCTCTCAGAATATAGGCATCATGCCTCTGCCCTTCCACTGGTCCATAGAGGTGGGCAATTAGGCCATTTGGGAGCGTCACTGACTGAAATTTGAGTGCGTGGACCCGCTTGTGTCCGTTGTACATCACCTGCTGGTGTACGCCTGGTTTACATATCGGGCGAACAGTCCCATCTATGAAGCCCCAGCAGTTGGTTAGGGCAGCACCATCCCTATGGATGGCTTCTGCATACATCCTCAAATGTTCTGGTGTTAACCACTGCTGATCAAGACTTGACACAAGGTGCTTATGAGTTTCGTAAATGAAGTTTGTCATCCACTTGACAATTAAACACAGCTGGGGTACTGGCCGGCCATAATCTTTTGTCAGAGATCCGTACCTGGTAGGATATGCAAAGCGTTGTAAAGTAATACACAGAGCTTCCAGCCCATCCAGTGTCGATCCATTCTCTAGAGTAACTTTCTCCGGAACCTCCAGAGCACGTTTTAGCCGAAAGATATCACCTTTTCTGAACCTGTTAACGATAAAAAAAAAATAAGAATAATATCTGCCGACAAACATTTCATGGGTCTTGTTATGTTAATGGATTTTTTTCCATTCATTCATAATTACAATTCATGATTAAAAACTTTGATGTAGACCTGCCTTGTACAGTGGCAACTTGATCTTTTACCCCAGTTGTCTATAGACCGAGCACTGATATAAATGTCTTGTCTCAGCCTAAAGCAACAATTGGAAATAAATATAAAGCTCATATATGTAAGTCATATCAATAGAGATTTAATTTCTAACATTAGTGCAAAAAAGGAAAAGTTTACATGATCTAACTGCCCTTTCGTTGGGTTTGGCTTTGCATGCCATTCAGTCATATTCATTATCAATCATATCTATATCATAACCTTGTCTGTTAGTTACTCAGAGTCTACGTTACTTAGATCCTAACACAGATAATTTTTAAGTTTAATCTAACAGAAATAGATCCAAGTCCGAGACGTTACGCTGCCATCGCTTCTTGACGTGGATGCTTAGTATGTGATTTTCTGAAAGTGGTTGAAATTATCAAAATTTTGGTGCATTTTACCTATAAATAAGGAATGACCTGGTGAACTAGTTAAAATCTATCTAACGGTAGATCTAACATGAAGACTATTAAACAGTCGTTAAATAACTTTGGAAAAAGAAGAAATGAGTGAAAAGTGGGGAGTCCCTCATTGTACAAGTTGTATGTTCTGGTCATTGTTGACTAGAATCTAACCACTTTAGAGCAATTTTGTTTTAAAATGAATTTCAGAACACATTCTTGTAGTTGTACTACGACTACATACACTAAAGAGAGGCCAAGTTTGAATCAAATTCAATCAAAATTTTTGATTCAACTCAATGTTTATACAAATTCAAAAACGATAGTCAATCAATACAATTCCTAGATTGAGTTTATGACAACAAAAAATCTATAATGTTGTGGGATTTATTTTTTTACCTCAATGGAAAATAAATACATCTTTAAACTTTTTAGGTGGAAATATCAGAGATACACATGTTTAAATTACAGTAATTTTGACATTTCGAGAATATGGAATTTATCATTTTCTTTTATAAGTATTAAAATGAGGCCATTTTTGTTTGTAGGGGAAGTTTGTATGTAAGGGTCTAATTTATTATATTATTTGCTTAGAATATTTTCACATATACTTTGTTCTTCATCATTGCACACAAACCTTCATTTTTGATATTCATCTTTTAATTACATACTATACTTATGACCTGAGGTCATTTCTTTCATATTTGTTCAACCTTTTATTGCAACGTTTTTCAGTAACTTCGAATGCACGCCTTAGTTATCCCTCAGTTTTTATCTTCACCTCCAGCCAGAACTGTACATGGTTCTTTCGGTCCATCCTATTTAATTATTATATAAAATAATCTTACACATGTCACAATCCACACTCTTATATTTCATTTGGTTAGTTTTAGTATTAACCTCTGCATTAGATATTTCTGTTCTTATATTTCTTTGATTGTTATATCTATTGTTATTTTTATGCAATTTGATTATGAGTTGACTTGTAATATTAGTTGGAAAATAACTCAGTTTGAGTTGGTCTTCTAAGAAGTTGTCAAGTTTACTGAGTTGTGTTATTGTTATTTTTCTTTTCCGGGTGATGCAACATGTCTGATTCTGTTTGAAGAGGAATTGCGGTAGTTTGGTTTTTCTTTTAAAATTCAATTTTTCCCAATTTGAATTATATTATTTGTGCATGACAGTGTGTATGTAAAAAAAGTTGTATGGTAAGTCTACTACTCATCGACCGTGACCATTTTTTAAACCGACCTACCTCGTGCACTGGCCTTCTTGGGTAAAAATTTGTAAAATTCACATAGGACTAACTGTTAAGCCCAATATGCCACAATATTCAACCAAGCCCACAATCAAGACTGAGTTACGAAATTTAAGAAAAATCTCGCGAATCAATATTAATCCACGTGTTTTGCTATTCACTGTGACCCGTTGTGATTCCGATCGGGTTGAGCACAGTACGCGGCGCAATAGAACGACGCCATACGCGCCGGGAACCATGCCTGGCATTGCGCTATGTTTAACAAACGGACCCTGAGGACAAAGTCAAAGCTTCTATTTTCCTCCCATAAATCATTATTTTTCATGAATTCAATATTGATCATTTGAAAATTACAATTTTTTGCAACAACATATCCTACAAGCAGAAAAAGGGTTAAAAACTATCACTTTCTTTACGTGCTAAATCAATCAGAATCAGGTTAGGTGCTCGATTTAAAAACAAGCTTGCACAGTTGCAGCTGTACTCCTGTGCCTGAAAATGTCACCTGTCGTCGCCAAAACTTCCGTGTGCGTCCGGTAGGAGGTAGCAAATCTTAGCCCGAAAAGTAATAACGTTAGAAGCGGTCGATGAGTAACTTAGTCTTAGATCGTTAGTTAGTGCATCCAAACAAACACAGGCTGTGTTCACGTGTAATCTAACGTAATACTAATTCAGTGCAACTTTTTACGTACCTGAAAAAACTGTTGCACTCGTCGTCGTTGAAGTTGTCCAGATTGAAGTTATTCTCGTACTTCTCATATTGGAATTCTTGGTTACTCGGCTTGTTGTAGTCATACAGCATAAAGAATTCTTCGTCGTCCAAAATATCTGAAACATATGCGCTGACAAGTGTGTCTCTGACTCGATGGAGATTCGCCATGTTGATTGAGTGATTGTAGAATTGTCGCGATATAGAGGGCGTGTTTACTACGTCATACGCGTTTTGGTTTTACCGTCCTCTCCTCGTACCGTCGTCAAATCGAAAGCGCTTAAAAATCGAGACGGTGCTTTTGTGCGAGGACCGTCACGGTCGGTTGAATACGCCGTACTCTTTGCTTACCGTCGCGAATCGAAAGCTCCCTATTGAGATGCTTCGAGAAGGCACAGTGTAATATGATATGCCTTGTATAAGCATAGCCTAGCTGTGTAGTACTAGTAGCACTAGCGTGCAGTATGAAATGAGTGCATAAGGCATACAAAACTCTAGAAATTGCTTGTCTCGTTATTGTTACCTGGTTGAAAAGATACCATTAAGTCAAATACAAGATTATTAAAGCATTGTTCAGAGAGTGTTTGAAATAAAAAAAACAGAGAAAAATGGCACCTGCACCACTAGATTTAAGTAAAAATCTAGCTGAAAATTGGAAACGCTTCAAACAAAGGTTTCAATTATATAATGTAGCAAGTGGTATGTCACTAAAAGATGACAAAGCCCAAACTTCAATGTTTCTCCATGTCATAGGAGATGCCAGCCTTGACATTTACAATACATTTGAGTTTGCTCAAGGTCGATGAAATGAAACTACAAAAAGTGATGCAAAAATTTGAGAAATACTGCATGCCAAAACGCAATGTGACGTATGAGAGACACAAATTTTTCACAAGATCACAATATGTGAATGAGACAATAGATCAATATGCAACAGAATTGTGTAATCGCGATGTGAGTTTGGTGAGTTGACCAACAGTTTGATACAAGATAGTATAATCTGTGGTCTGATTATTAATAATGGTGTTCGTGAACGTCTGTTGAGACAAGACGATTTGAACTTAGAGAAAACATTACAATTGTGTCGTGCTACTGAAACCACTCGAGCTCAAGCAAAGAGCTGAGTTCCATGAGTGTGTGTCTGTGGATGCAGTCGGAAATAAGAAAAAGTCATTTCAAGGTAAACAGAAGCAAACTCCCAGACAAAGTCAAAATCAGAAACAAAGTAATCAAAATCAGAATTACAGTCAAGTTCAAGATCAGAATCACAGTCAAGTTCAGACTCGGGCTCAAGGTTGTAGTCTAGGTCAAGGTCGTCAACAAGGTCAAGGTCATAGTCAAAGCCAAAGACAGAATCAAAGAGTATTTTAGAAATCAAGAAGTACTTGTGGTCGCTGTGGTAATTTCCATGGTAGAAATTCTTGTCCGGCTCAAGGTCAAATCTGTAGAAAGTGTGGTTGTTCAAACCATTTTGCTAAGTGTTGTCGTACTCCAGTCAAGCGAAAGGTAAATGAATTACAAAATCTGGAGGTTAGTGACGATTATCTAGTTGATGTTGTAGAGTCAGCAGAATCTAAAACTGAATGGAAAGCCAAGCTCATGGTGAATCAAAAACTAGTTGAATTCAAGTTAGACACTGGGGTGCCAGTGAATCTAATTCCAGAGTCAGTGTATCAGAGTTTGAACCCCAAACCTAAGCTGTATCCAGTTAGAGTAAGATTGTCATGTTACAGTGGAGTTCCAATCCCGTTAACCTGTTGCCTCCGAGATTCTGAAAATCCCGTAGAGTGAACACATGGCACATCTGGTTCCCATAGCCAATGGGTTAAAGGGTTGTTGTTATGTGCAAGTGAAGCACAGAGGTAAAACTCACAACATGTATGTTCATGTGACTGTTGGTGAAAAAAGACCGTTGCTAGGCGTAAAAGCATGTGATGACTTGAGGCTACTAAAACGAGTCTTAAATTTAGAAGATGAATCACTACTGCGCGCGACCGATTCAAAAGTAGACCCAAACGCGGATCCAAAGGTAGCTGATCTGATGAACGCAGTAGATCCAGAGGCAGACATGAATGTCGAAAGAGAAGAAGACATCAAAATCTACGTAGACACAGTAATACAAACACTGCCAGTCACAACAAATCGACGTAAACAATTCGTTGAAGAGACAAAGAAAGACAAAACACTACAAGAGTTGTTACAGGTCATAAGAAATGGGTGGCCTGACACAAAACAGCAATGTCCAGTAGCAGTCAGAGAATACTGGAATGTAAGAAGTGAGCTGTCAGAAGCAGAAGGCTTAATCCTACAAGGCAGCAAAATCGTAGTACCATCTTCAATGAGGCGTCAAATGCTGAACAAAATACATGAAGGGCATCTAGGCATAGAAAAATGCAAAAGACGTGCTCGAGAAGTCTTGTATTGGCCTAGGATCAATCAAGACATAACAGACATGGTTCAAGACTGTCATTACATGTATATGCTTGACATACAAACCAAACCAACAAAAAGAAACACTGGAACCCCATGCAGTGCCAATTAGGCCAAGGCAGAAAATTGCTGCAGATCTGTTTACACTAAACAACAAAGAGTACATGGTAATCGTAGACTACTACTCACAATTTGTAGAAGTTCGGACACTGTCTACGACAAGTAGCAAAACAGTAATCACGCACATGAAAGAAGTGTTTTCTAGACAAGGAACGCCATGTGAACTCATAACAGACAATTGTCCCCAATTTGCAAGTAGAGAGTTCAAAGAATTTGCCCATGAATGGGACTTCATACACACAAGTCCATATCATCCACAATCAAATGGACGTGCTGTAAATGCAGTGAAAATTGTCAAAAATCTTATCCGCAAATGCCAACACAGTGGCCAAGACATATACAGAGCATTACAGATCTACAGAAGCTCACCACTTGAATGCGGAAAGTCACCTGCAGAACTCCTAAACAATTGGCGAATGAGATCAAATCTGCCCATGATGGACAATCTGTTAGATCCCCAGCAACCTAATTCTCAGTTTGTGAGGGAAAGGAAGGAAAGGTAGAAAGAAAAACAAAAAACACACTATGACAAACATGCTCGAGACCTACCAGAACTCAACATACGTGATTATGTCAGAATTCAAGATATGCACACACACAGGTGGTCTCAAAATGGTGTAGTTAGAAAGAAATTGCCAAACAGATCATATTTGGTAGAAATCGACAATGGAGAGATTCGTCGCAGGAATAGACGTCATCTCACGCCAGTACCATGACAAGATGATCACTACCAGCAATCCACGCAGTTTGATGACGACGCAGATGACAACGATGTAACGCCGACCCAACCAGCTCAACCACCTACCGATCCAGTGTAGTCACCATCCTTCACAACAACCAGAAGCGGACGAATAAGCAAACCGCCTGATCGCTTGAATTTGTGAAATTATGTGAACAATGAACTATGAACAATAAGTGAAAAACTGTGGACAATAATGCATGAAAAGTAACATGCATGTCTGAATCAAATGAAGGACTAATAGACTGTGAAAGCGAAAACTGGAAACCACAGTCACTCGCAATGGACTTAAAAGGACATTATTATAGTTTTATTTCATATGTTTATAATAACATGTTTTGTTTTGTTCACAGATACCTGGATCATTCTATTTTAAAACAGGATACTGAATATTATCCTTACATCACAAACATTGATATATGCTACAAAATGATATTTTATCATGTTATGCTACAATCAAAACAAGTTTCATGGGCAACCGAATTTATACAAAAGTATTCAAATGTTTATAGATGTTACAAAAGATAGAGTCTGTGAAATGGTTCTTATCAAATTCCACTGCTCGCCATTGTAAAACAGTTTACAATATATTTATGCCATTACAAAAACAAGCATTTAAGATGATCCAGTTATGTGATATATATTGCACACACATGATTTGTGCAAAAAGAATGTAAACCTTCTTTTTGAAAAGAAAGGGAGGTGTGTTGATAATACAGTACATGTACATATTATAGTCTGAGAACAAAACTAGCACCAAGTGTGTGCATCAAGATGGCTTCCATACAATAAAGTCAGAGACAAGAAGTCCTGCACAACAACGGCTCTTCGTCTGGTTATTTAGACTCCGCTATACACCACACTAGGTCTCTGCCGAACTTCGTTCAGGCGAGACAAAAATCAAACTGACAGAAAGTGGCATTCATGAAAAGTACCCTTGTACTGTGGAAATGCCCATTTGCGTTTTTGATTGCGCAATATATATAACACCATGACAGTCGAATACCTGCAATGAATACCTGCAATAAATACCATTCCCTTTCTCACTTCAACATTGAAGTACATCAAAATGATTACACCAAAATTGCCTTTATACTTACCAAGGAACAGTAATTCCCACACTTGCAATCCTGGGTTTTTTTAGCGATCTTAGCTCTCGTATTGTTACTGCGCAATATTCCGTAGCGTCAATTGGAGAAATGCATTGAACCCATGAACCAAAAATACCGGTATGACGTCACTTCTGTTCCACTCTGCTGGAGCCAATAGAAGGGCGCCAGCTCAAGTTCAGCAGGCAGTTGTTCAACAATGAATAAACATTCAGGCATAATGAGCCAGAATTTCTTAACGTATACATGACACATTTGAAATAAGCACTGATGTTGCCTAGTAGTAGTAGTAGTAATCAAAGTGATACAGTGGTAAAATCAAACACTGAAAATCTTTGCACCCTGCAGGAGTAGCCCATTTTGATCCACATGAATTCCAGCATCCTATTTACACTACATGCACCTATTGTTAAGCCACCAGCTCTATAGCATTGAATACCAACAAAATAGCAGTCACCTGTCAATTCATAAAACAGTACATTTTAATAATGCTTTAAAAAGAAAACGCCCTTTTAGAACTGCAACCGTGAACACTGCAACCAGTTTGGTCGCATTGGCGACCAAATCTGTGTAAAAGCAATCGTTTCATTTGGGTTGTATGCCAATGGCAAGTGTGATTTCTCAATCTTAGTCTTACTTTTGATCGCCACTAAATAATAATCAAATGTATTACCAAAATTGTCTTGTCTCCTATTTATTTCTTGTGTATATGCTGTTTTGAATACATCCCATCTCTTCTTTTGAAGCTTGAGTATGTACACTCACAACGTATAAAAATCTTGCTAATGTTTTTTTTTTTTGTTTGTTTTTTTTAGTACCCACAGGCCAGTGCCCTTGTTTTTGTTGTGTCCAAGGTTGGCTAACTAAATGATTTATTACCCATAAACATACCAGGTGTCCCTACAGCAAAGTTCCAGTATAGAACAATGTTTTGATACCCACAGCTACTTTTAGAGTGTTTTCTTTTACTTCTTTGATACCCCTTCAGGTGCATACACTATATGAACAGTTCTCCCCTCCTCAGACAAAAGGAAGCGAATGATAAATCACCCCAATTTGAGTACTGATGTTACTGAAACATTCTAAGCATATTGTACCTCAGTGAAAAAAATACATGGGGGCTCAGAGTAATTTGCCCTAGGAATGGCAAAAAGAACCCTCAGAGGTTACAAAAGAGTCCCTATAAATTACCGTAGGGATGAATACAAAAGAAAATCTGGAATGCACTGAAATAGAAAGAGTAGCTCACACGGAAAAAAAATATACAGTGGTGGCCAAAAGTATTAGAACACCTACATGTAGTATATTTTAGAGGTTTTTGTTGTTTTCATTCAATGAGCCATGAAAATGCCTATAAAATGATTTGAATATCTGCAAAAGTCATCATTATGCTGTAAGAGCTATAGAATATATTCATCATGAGACCAGTTCGGTAATCACACACCAGTTTAATAATGTATTTAAATTTTATGCATATGTTTACACATAGGTTGTTCTTGAAAACCTGCAAGTTTGCCAGAATCTTGGTGAATGCTTGCCGAATATAGCCCAAGCAGTGAGGCTCATGTATAAAATGCAACTTCATGGAATAGTTTGTCACTATAGGTGCTCGAAGAAATGTGTATAAATTTAAATACATTACCAAAGTGGTCTTTTTCCTTTAAAACCAAGTTTCAGAAAGTTTCTGTTTTCGACCTCTCCTCTCTTGGCTTTGGTGTGAATTGGTGGCATTACGGCGGTCTAAAGTGAACTTTACAGTACTTGGACTACATTTCAAGTCCCTTCCTATGCAGTGGTAACTCCAGCCAGCATCAATAAGGACCTTTATTCGAGCACGCTCCTCATTATTGAGCTCCTTCTTCACCTTAGCCATGTTCAACGAAGAGGTACTTGTGCCTGAAGACCTTCTAGAGACTTTGATTTTGTGGTATGACTTTGGTGACAAAACCTTCATATTAACCAACCATTAGCAAACTAGATAGGCCTTGAATATTCAACAGAACCATACACTTAAGATGCTTTGCTTAACCATCCTTTCAGGTATGTGATTGTATGAATAGGCCTGACTTGGTTTTTAAGGAAAAAGACCACTTTGGTAATGTATTTCAATTTTTGCACATTTCTTCCCTGAGCACCTAGTAATGACCTATTCCATATGATTAAGTTGCATTTTATACATGAGCTTCACTGCTTGGGATTGAGTTTGCCTATATTACTTGTTGCTATATTCGGCAAGCATCCATCAAGCCTCTGCATAAAATATATGCATACAATTTAAATACATTACCACACTGGTGTGTGATTACCGAACTGGTCTCATGATGACAATATTCTATAGCTCGTAAAGCATAATGACTTTTGTAGATATTCAAACCACTTTATAGGCATTTTAATGGCCCATTGTTTGAAAACAACAAAAACCTCTAAAATATACTGGGTGTTCTAATACTTTTGGCCATCACTGTATTTGTAATTGTATATTTTTTTTGCCCTGCTGTAAAGGCAAAATTCTGGGAAGAAATAATCATACTGTTGAAAGATATTTAAGTCAAAATGCCATAATGTTGCTGCCAATGTACAAAATGATTCTTTTGTCATGCTTCCTTGAGCCAAAAAGCAGAAATCCACGGAAACAAATTTTTCTTCACAAACATGTGATGGTATAGTTACAGTACTCTCAGCTACAACCTGTAAAGATTACTCAACTCCAAACAAATCACAAAAGGGTTTTTTTTTACAAAAAGTAGGAAAAAGTTGGAAAATAAGGATTTTCCGGGGGAAAAATAGAAGAATAGGGTCTTCACAAAAAAACAGAACTAGAGCAGTTCGACTGCGCGCAGTCGATGGGTATGCC
>JZLH01S0612353.1:2447-13865 GCA_001188425.1 Eucidaris tribuloides
ATGCTTTGTGCAAACTTAAAGTGTGTCATCTTAAAGATCTCATCAAAAGCTTTAATTTGATATGTATTTTGTCTATATTGGGTATCAAGATGTTAACAAAAATTGAACAAGAACATCTAAAAACTCGCGCAAGTGTCACGGCTCCACCCTATGAGACTACCAGTTCAAAACACATGGCCATGCTTAAAAATTAACATTGTATGAATACAATGGCATTTAGAAGAAAATGCCTTCTGGGAACCTTTAGCAAAATATAGGATCTAGAAACTCAGTTTTAGTGGAATTATAGTGACCGTTACACTCAGATTTGAATTTTTTCTCGCGAGAAAAAAATTCCTGCCATAGAACGTACACTAAACGGCTATTGTTTTTCTTGTGCATTTTTCAAATTCTAGGCAATCACTGACCTCCAGATTTCACAGACATGCCCTTCATCAATAGCCTAAGGGCATGGGTTATCTTTTTCTGGTCTGTGGGGATATTTGCAAATGAGATCCACTGCCTTTAACACTCTACCCAGTACCTTTAAAGGCAAGGTTCACCCTGACATCAAGTTAATGTTAATCGAAGCAGAACAATGAGAGAAACATATTAATGAAAGTTTGGCGAAAATCCACCAAAGAATAACAGAGTTACGAGGTTTCAAAGTTTTAAATTTGTGACGTCATATGCGAGCAGCTCCCCGTATATGATGTAATATAAATTCCATAAATTGCCATTTTTTAATGGTTCCTGATAGTTGAATGTTGTTGGACATTTTTATAGAAGCATGTGTGAAATAATGTTTCTCATAAAATATTGAATGCACAGGTAAAATCATTTTCAAATTTTTGAGAATACGACACTTTTATGGAATTTATATAACATGACATATGGGGAGCTACTCGCATGTGACGTCACAAATTTAAAACACTTTAACATTTCATAACTCTGTTATTCTTTGGTGGATATTCGTCAAACCTTCGTTAATATGTTTCTCTCATTGTTCTGCTTTTATTAAAACCAACTTGATGTCAGGGTGAACCTTGCCTTTAACCAATAACCATTTGTGATAGTAGGAATTTCACATTTTCCGTATAAAAAAAAAGATTCAGTACCAGTATTACCATATTACAAATCATTTTCCTTACAATTGAATTATAGTATGGTATCTTTAGCAATCAGAGTGAGCGCAAAAACTGACTGTTTTTATTTTCTTCACAGAAATCAATCAGAATATGCAAGTCTTGCAAATTTATATGCACAGGTAACGGAAGAAAGTATATTGTGATAATTATGTTATGCTGTGCATCAATATTTCATTTATAAACATATTGAGATGTAAGTATTGAACTGAATCTTTTAATCAGTTTAGTAAATGTGTACACAGGCGCAGTACAATATTTATTTTGAATCCAAAATGTATAGTTCTCAAAACTCTGTTCATAACTGGAAGAGGTAAACCACTCGATTCAGGCAAGAAAAACAGAGTAGAGCAGTCATAATTGTCCTGTGATCGAAGATATGACCTCGTACTTATCCAGTATTGACCTGATATTAGATTTGACTTCTAGTTCTACCAGGTTTCTCTTCATCATTATTAACCCTGAAGTTTAATTGGAATCAAATTAAATTAGGTATTTCCAGTAACAGTTTATTATATGGTGAAAACTGAGATTGTGCATTTTCAAGATTTGTTTTCAAAATAATGATACAGTGCATATACCTGGATAAATTAAAAGGGTAAATTAAAAGGGTATGTTGTTTTTATTGAACTGAATAGTATCATATTATTGATGATTAATGATGAAGGAAGCATACTGACTGATGAAACATTGTTGAAAAATAAGCAAATCCATCTGAAAGGTAATAACAAATAGAGTAATACCAGTGAAAAGAAAATCAAAGTTATAGAATGCTGTGCAACAAATATCCTAGAGACTTCCTCAAGGTTACCCTTTAAAAAACATGAGATTACTTTGATATCCCACAAAATACTAGTTTTCAAGTGATCCTGTAACTATCTGTATTTTGTTGTAATGTGCATCACAGAATTACCCTAGACAGATATAATCTTTGAATATCAAAGCATTGAAATGCCCTGTAACTGTCTGTATTTTGTCCTAATGTGCATCACAAAATTGACTGCCACTAGACAGATATAATCTTTGAATATCATAGATTACTTGACAGTTTCATTGAAAACCCTGCAAAACACTAGTTTTCATATGAAATTCCACTCAGGAGTAATTATTTTGTGGTACTGTGCGTCACAAAATTACTACTGCAATCGTAGAGCACACAGACAACCTTTTGAAACCTTAGATGAAATATTTTGTGGTAAATTATGCATAACAAAATGAAGAGGTTCTCAAGTGGTATTTCATCGGGATGTTACAGCAATTTGCAGGGTTTCAAAGAAAAGGTTGTCTACCCGTACTTTAAAGGTTAGTGACATGATTGGGAACACTTGAAAATGCCTCAAGAACCAAATGAGTTGAAATATACACCAACTATACACTAGCAGGAGTGGATCTCCCACCTGGGAGGATTTGTCTGTAATTTGTTTACTTAAGGAGAATCAAGCATAAACACAGGAGTATCTTAATTTTTTCCGGGGACGATAAAAATAAGCCCCATAGAGAGCCACACAGCAGGTTTCCGTGCTACCAGTGATATTGACATTGTTTATTTTAGAATGAGTCAACGTTTGACTACAAGATTTTCACAGGAGAATCCTTGCATAGTTTATTTGATTCTAGAGTAGTTTCAGCCCAAGTTGAGGACTACCCCCAATCATGTCATTTACCTTTAAAGTACATTGTGCAGAAAGCCTTTAGAAGTTATATGATAGCAGTATGATTTGCACTTCAAGATACAAGAAGGAACTTGCAGCTATGAATCGGTATGTTCATAATTCAATGTAACTCTTAAAGACAAGGTTCACCCTGATGTCAAGTTGGTTTTAATAAAAGCAGAACAATGAGAGAAACATATTAATGAAAGTTTGGCTAAAATCCACCAAAGAATAAGAAAGTTATGAATGTTTAAAGTTTTGAATTTGTGACGTCACATGCGAGCAGCTCCCCCATTGTCATGTAATATAAATTCCATAAAGTGTCATTTTTTAAGAAAATTAAAAAATGATATTACCTGTGCATTCATTATATAATTTGATACATTATTTCATACATGCTTCTATGTAAAAAAAAAGCAATTCAATTATCATGAACCAATAAAAAGTGGCAATGTATTGAATTAATATTACATGACATACTGTATGGGGAGCTGCTCGTATGTAACGTCACAAAATTAAAACTTAGAAACTTCATAACTCCGCTATTCTTTGGTGGATTTTCGCCAAACTTTCATTGATATGTTTCTCTCACTGTTCTGCTTTTATTAAAACCAACTGGATGTCAGGGTGGACCTTGCCTTTAAGTTTAAATTCTTTACCATTTTGTTACACAGACTTATATTCAGAATAATCAGTATAGGAGAATGATGTCAAGCTGGCAATATTACAGAAAGATTTAGAAGTACCATGTAGGGAAGAATATCCTGTTAATGCAGAACAAATTATAATGCTATAGAAGTAGTAGAAATGTGGACTTAGCTCTGATTGTAACAGTAGCATTACTAGGAGTGGTACCAGAAGTGATAGTATTAGTAGTAAAATTTGCAGTAAAGGCATGCAGGAGCAGTGGTAATGGTGGTTGTGGTGGCAATAGTAGGAGTTGTTGCCATAGTAGTAGTAGTAGTAGTAGTAGTAGTAGTGGAAGTGGTAGTAGTAGTGGTGGTGGTAGTAGTAATGGTGGTAGTAGTAAAAGTAATATTAGTGGTAGTAAAAGTAGTAGTTGTGGTAGTTTGGGTGTAGTAGGAGTAGTTGTTGCTGTAGTAGTACTAGTAGTAGTCTAGTTGTAGTGGTAATAGTAGTAGTTAGTAGTAGTGGTAATAGTAGTAGTTAGTAGTAGTGGATTTGTAGGAGTAGTTTCTGTTGTAGTGGTGGTGGTAATAGAAGTAGTAGTAGTAGTAGTAGTAGTAGTAGTAGTAGTAGTAGTAGTAGTAGTAGTAGTAGTAGTAGTAGTAGTAGTAGTAGTAGTAGTCAGTAGTAGTAGTCAGTAGTAGTAGTCAGTAGTAGTGGTTGTAGTTGTAGTAGTAGTAGTGTTGGTGGTGGTAGTAGTAGTAGTAGTAGTAGTAGTAGTAGTAGTAGTAGTAGTAGTAGTAGTAGCAGTAGTAGTAGCAGTAGTAGTAGCAGTAGTAGTAGTCAGTAGTAGTAGTCAGTCGTAGTAGTTGTAGTAGTAGTAGTGTTGGTGGTGGTAGTAGTAGTGGTGGTGGTAGTAGTAGTGGTGGTGGCAGTAGTAGTGGTGGTGGTGGTAGTAGTAGTAGTAGTAGTAGTAGCAGTTGAAGTGGCAGCAATGGTTATATAGAGACAGTAGCTTGAGCATCAGCTAGTAGTTGTGGTGATGGTGTGAAGAGAGTAAGAGTATTGTAGGCAGTAATAGTAGGAGGCATCAAAACTATACTTTATCAACCGTAGTGGTGATGGTGATTGCATATTTTCAAGTCCTGGTAGTATAGTTTTGTCATCATAATAATACATACAAGCGCCAGGCCTAGATTTGTATAAATTTACCAAATTTGCAATCATCTTATCTGTATAATTTTCCAGACAAGTATTTTTTTTTCCATGGAGTTTATATTCCTTGTAGGGAAAATCTCATATCTTGTTGAAACATTTACTCCTTAAAACCCAGATCAATATTGTAATTATTTCTTTTTGGTACATCATCACTCGAGTCGTTCTCACATTTCAAAATTAATAACCAGAAATGGCCTGCAATCCTCTCAGAGACTGAAAGCCTACACCTCAAGAAACGGTATTGAAGGCCATTCTCCTTCGCATCTTAAACTGAAATTTTATTATGTATAATCAGTCCTAAAAGGGATACGAGAAAGAAAAAATGAAACTGCCTCGCTTTGGGGGGATTGGATTAGGTGAATTGGTATCCTTCGGCTGAGGACGCTTAATGTGATTTGACAGCCTCTACTTTGTATCGAGGTTTCATCCCTCCTATATACAATTGGGTGAGACAATCCGGAACGTAAGGTGCGCGGCGAGCAATCTCATTGTTGTCCTTTTTTGCCCGATGTTTGTTTGATTCGGGTAATTGTGTTAGCGGAGATAGGAGTGCGGCGAGGCGAGATGCGCGGGATAATGCACACCACAATGCATATTTGACGGATTATGTCACGTAATGACATTACGGTGTTTTCGCGGGTTGGTCTGTCTGCGTGCACCACACATCCAGAAGCAGAGACTTTCAATTCGTGCCATCTTTATTTTAAGCGTAAGCGTTTTTTCTCGGCTATTTTCATAGACAAGTGGGTGGGCTGTATCGTTAACTGATGAGCTACATATGTCGCAGTGTAAAACAGTGGCGAACGTCGGGGAGACAAAACTGGCGGGGGCTAATAGCCGGGATTCGGCGCGAGAACTTTGGGCTTAAGTTGATTTGTCGATCGATACAACGGAGAAGAGGGTTTGGGGAGAAGAAACCGGTAACCTGATCGGGGCTCCGTGCATACCAGCTAGCGAGACCGCCTTCTAATTTGCACATGCCTATGCAGACCGGAGTGTCTCTATTGTGGCGGCCTATTCACCGGAGGGTTTATTAATAGCTGTTTAACACTGGCCGTAGTGTTTGAACACATTATTTAGGTGTCGGCTTTCGGCAGTAAGCGGGGATCCCGGCCATTGTCGCGGCCCTCCTCGCCAAACACGGCACCTGGTTAATGAAGTGCACCGGTTCGATCACTTCTCGGCTAAAGCAAACAATCCCTTTCAGTCCTCTTGATTAAAAAAGATCAAAAGGAACAAGAAATACAAGTCAAAATGTACATTTTTTGCGTTTGCTGCCAGTGTCGTCTTGCATTTGCTGGAAACGCAGACTTTTCCATCGCGCGGGGTGGCTCTGAAACTACTTTCCCTTAAATAAATATATCTTCTTCAAAAGACCCAATCAATAAACATGCATAGACACACGTAACAAGCAATTTGTTTCTTTTCGAGCCCTGCCAACGACTTGGCAGCAATCAGAGCCGTACTTTTGTAATCACTCCAACAAATGTCGCAAAATGCCTGGCAGTGTCTCGCGCATCGATCGACGGCCTCCCCCAACTTTTCAGCGTTGCGCAACAAAAGGCGCTTTCATCTCGCTGGAGTTTGCCATTGCGTCAGAGGGCCCTTTTTATCTTTCAGGAGGTGTGCGACGCAGCAGGAAATAAAAGTCCCCGTTGAGAGAAGTAAGCAAACTTGCAACATTCTTCCGGTTAATCTTCATCTGTGACTCCGGCCCTCCCAGATGGGGCCGGGTCCACGGGACTCACAATGGCGCGATCACGTCCCATCAAAAGTGCCTCCCCTGTCCCGAGTGTCACATCGGTTCTCCTCATTACCTCGAGAATTGATCATCCCGATTAATTTACGATGCAACACTTGGCCATATTTAAAATCTTTTCGTATAGAATTAGAAGAAAATGACGTCGGTTAAAAACTATTCATGTTTTCGCGTCCTTAATATCCTAACAGTTACAGTATTCAGACAGTGGTAATATACTTGAAAAGATAAAATAGATGTCTTTTAATAGGTACAACATGAGAAAAATTGCCTCGACAATGAAGTATATTTTTTTTGTTAGACATAAATGCCACGTTTCCTGCCTGGAAAGTGCACGCTAGAAGAGACGGCATTGTATGTATAAGGAGAAATCAATATACCTACATGTAGCAATTCAGAAGGGAATTAAATACACTTTCATTTGATGAAAGTCGAAGTTGTTTATTTCATTCTCATTTTTTTTTCTGTGTCCTTATTTTTTTTTATCCACATTTTTTTTCGGTCTTTCAAATGTTACTCTCAATTCCTGGTAGATTGTTGCCATTTTCTTCATAAAGTAGCGACGAGCGATTTCAAAGGCAGTATCGATCGGGGCTCGGCAGCCAATTAAAGGCAGAGTGTTAGGGCATGGCCAGAGGTATTGAAATCTCGATGGGGGAAAAATGTGTGCTGTGCATGGACCTCACTCAAAGAAGAACAAGATATTAACCAAATTCTGTTCGTCTGTCGAAAGAATAAAACCAACATTCAGATAGACTGTCAACCATCGTTACTTATGCCCTCTGTAAAATGACATATGCTATTATTATTATTTGTTACCATTTTTGCAAATGTGATGGATCCAGGTTTGCAAAAAGCTGCTTGTCTTTTGTTTTAAAAGCTTTAAATTCTAAGAATTTGCATACATATCTGGAATGGCCCGGTATGGGGCTCATTCAGTGTTAGGTGGAAACATTAGATTTCTAAACGAAAGTACATGTATGTTATGGATTATTAAGAAATTCAAAAGAAATGAGCAGCAGAATGCATTGTACAAACTGATACGTTACGTTCAGTTGAACAAGTCAAGGAATTAATTGATATGATATTTCTTGTTTGTTATTCACAAATTTTCACACAAGTTTCCCCTTTTTACAAACTGATAATCGTAAATTTCGAATTCATCTGCATAATAGTCAAACTTATACTTAACTGTATCAGAATAGAATAATTTTATCACAAAATAAGGTTGTGACTCCATGAAATTGTCATGTGAAATACATATCATTTAGGTAGCCTTTTACATGATATCAAAAACTGTTATTTATTTTTCATCTAAGTATCTGTTTACAAATTTCCATTCACTTAAAGGTAAGGTTCACCCTGACATTGAGTTGGTTTTAATAAAAGCAGAACAATGTTAGAAACAAATTAATGAAAGTTTGGCGAAAATCCGCCAAAGAATAACAGAGTTATGAAGTTTCGAAGTTTTAAATTTGTGATGTCACATGCGAGCAGCTCCCCATATGTCATGTAATATAAATTCCATAAATTGCCTTTTTTAATGGTTCATGATAATTGAATGGGTTTTTTTTTTCATAGAAGCATGTGTGACATGTTTCTGATAACATATTGAATGCACAGGTAAAATCATTTTTAAATTTCTGAGAAAACAACACTTGTATAGAATTTATATCACATGACATATGAGGAGCTGTTCGCATGTGACATCACAAATTTAAAACTTTAAAACTCCATAACTCTGTTATTCTTTAGTGGATTTTCGCCAAACTTTCATTAATGTGTTTCTTTAACTGTTCTGCTTTTATCAAAACGAACTTGATGTCAGGGTGGACCTTGCCTTTAAGACTGATCACTCTGTGTAAAATTTGATGTGTTAAAATTCCTATGAGGTGTAATATGCAATTGCACAGAACACTCTTGAATTTAGGAATCGGAAATGAAGTAATGTTGTTCTCAGCAATTTCTCAGTCATCTTGTTTGTTGCTTGTTTGTAGCTTCTAGGGTTTTAATTGTTTATATTTCTTTTTTTTTTGGGGGGGGGTGAATTGTGTTTTGTTTTGTTTGTATTTTTTTTTATTGTTTGCAAGCAACAGCATGGCATTTTATTAATGGATAATTTAAATATACACATGACCCATAGTTATTTCATTTGAAAATTAGGACATCAAATGATAATACCCCCACCTCCCCCATCCCCTGTCAACATTATTCCAGCATGTATAGAGTGGAATGAAACCCCAGACGTCTTCCTGCATTCAGAGAATACAGAACAATTCAAGAGGGAAATTAGTGAAAGTTTGAATAAATTTGGTTGAACGCTTCAAGAGTTATGATTGTTGAAAGTTTATTCAATCCAAATTTCCAATCCAAATTTTTCACATATTATTTTTCAATCAAATATCCAATTTGCTCTTGCTTGTTATGTAAGTATGTCCCATCAAAAATAATTCTACATTTTTTTTGAAAGAATTTTCAAATTCAAATTCATTTTCATTTTCCAACTCAAATTCAATAAAGGTTTTATTAAAAATCAGACATGGTAGCCAAGCACTGAATTGCATATGATTTACAAATATCGCGCAAGTAAAAACTGAAAAATCAATACATCAAAATAAAAATCATATATAAGTATTCAAGAAGCATTGGGTATTTCAAATGAGTAAACACTGTCGAAAATCATGCAATTTGGATTCACCATTATATATCAATATATAAGTAAAAATTGAAAATCTATACATTTTATAATAATATGGTAAAAGCAAAATTGAATTAGTTCTCTCCCTCAAAATTATTATATAAGTATATTAATTAAGAGATGAAGGGTGCAGTGGTAGTAAAAAAAAACCCTGGGAGACATGTATACACACACAGACACACACACAGTTATAAACCCAAACGTACACTCAGACAAACAAACACATAAATACACAGTTAAACCAGAAAAGAAAGTACATACATGTATGTCACAGACATGCACACATGCATATGGAAGTACAAATAAAAACATACAATACTTAGTACACAAATATCCCAATATGTGATGTTCATAGATTATGAATGCGATTTTAAATCGTATTATTCTGAATAAAAATATAAAGGTGATCAGGATCGAGGGAGAGAAAACATTCAAATTTACTCCTTTAAAATAAGAAATGGGATTATGAGTATTTATATTCATTTATGTATTCACTTTAGGATAGGAGGATTGTAGGCAGTGAGAGTATGAAAGGTCGATCACTTTCCAACAAATCTCAGAGTCTCAACAACTGATCTCGTAGAGTGGAAATCAGTGATCTCTCTCAGTGAAGTTTCATGGCATGCATGGCCATTGACTTGAACACAGAGGGCAGTATATAGTATAGGAATCAGTGCCTGAATTTCACATAGTGATTCACTAATACAAATAGGTCTGTGAAGGCCTCAATTGTTCGTTACAGTGAAAGCAATATGGAAATATGATAATGTTAATGTAAGTTTTGTTACAAATCTATTTGACTTTACATTCATTTTTGATAAAATTTTAATATGTGTGTCATGATCTATTGCATCGAAGGCATCCATTTTTCATCACAATGAAAGTATAATGGAAGTTTTGTTCTGACTAAGTTGTTGATTTTTCAGTCATTTTAATAAAAAGTGTAATTTCTGTGTCATGATCTATATTTACATGTTTCAGTTTTCACCTTTTTGATATCATCCCAGTAACATCGTGTGTGTATGTCATCATACAAGCATGCAGGTTCTTGTAGCACTCCCATTGAGGGTTTAAAGGGCAGTGACATGATTGAGAAAAATAAACAATTCTTCAAGAACCAATTGAGTTGAAACATACACTGACTATGGTGTATATTCAGGCTGGAAGAATTTGTTGTGACTTTATTCACTGGGGGAGAAACAATCAATGATTTACCAGTATTAAATTAATCTCCAGTTGTCATAGAAATTGATCACATAGAAAGCTTCATAACAAATTTTACCATCACAATGTTTTTTTTATAATAATAATGATAATGAGGAAATTTATCCAATTAAGTATTCAGAGCCAAAACTTTAATCTTTATACGTGATAATAAGAAATCGAGGACTACTTCCAATCTTGCCATCTGTATTTAAAGAGGGTCCTCCAACACCATAAAATTCAGTTGAAGAGTTTATTTTTGATTATTCCCATTTTCACACTGAGGACACACGTGTTTGGAAAATGAAACGATGCAACACAACTTTTAAATGTCAGGAAGACGAGCACTGCCCATTTCGAAAGCTGATATAGGAAAATTTAAAATTAAAGGCATCATATAACAATGTTTCCAGTTTAAAAGAATCTGAGCTACATGATTCCACGTGCTACCAGGTGTCCCAAATAAGGTCTAAAATGAAGCGCTGGAAAAACTGCATTTCAAAATGATCATTATGTACTTAAAAAAAAATGGTTTAGCAATTATTCCAGTCCACCCCCCCCCCATAGGATTGCTGTGTTGTAGAATTTTTGTAGGCTGATGATAATTAATATGCTGATTTGTATCTGTAAATATTTTATGAGTGACAGCATTACTGTCTAATGTTTTGTGTTCTAGGGTGTTTATTTGTCCATTCTAGCATTTTCAAATATCGTATGTCAGATAGCAAAGTTTGACAATCTTTTGAATGGGCCTTCCACATTGTTATATGTTGCCTTTAAGCAAATGCAACAACTTCCACTAAAATATTGTTACAGACACTTAAAATGTATGTCGAATTTGCATCTTGAACTCTGTGCGGAACATTGTAACATACAGAAAAGAAAATGAGAATTGCATTTTACACTGATGTAAGTTTTACTTGTGAATTTCCTCGAGCACAACTGAAAGGTAGATGGCATGATTATGGAGTAGTCCTAAACTTCTGAAACTATTACACAGTCAAAGAAAACTATACAAGGATTCTGCTGTGAAAATCTTGGGGTCAAACGTTGAGTCATTCCAAAATAATCACTGTCAATATCTCTTGTGGCAAGCAAATCTGTTGTGTAGCTTTCTATGAGACTTATTTCTCTTGC
>JZLH01S0612353.1:21155-36310 GCA_001188425.1 Eucidaris tribuloides
AAATAAAACTAAGCTGGTGTTGAAATCAGCAACTGCCATGAGGGCTTTGTATCATTTTTTAAAGTCTCTCTAGAGATGGTGGAACAGAAATGAAAATGTAATTACATTGAAAGTAATTTGTTATAGAAGAAGAGAAAATTAATTTTTTTCATAAAAGTTGATTTAATCAGTGAATTTTTTCAAATGCAATGTGATTTAATCGCGATTTAAATCATGATTTAAGATCGACATGGATATTTAAAGCGAAACAACGCCTTGACGATTTACCTTCACGCGAAGGCTCCTCCCGCAGAGGCTCCTTCCCACACTCGACGGAGGTGGCTGTGGCTATAGCTGCTCACCTCTCTCACCAGATGACAAATAGGCAGTAGTGGACGATTTTAGGTGATTTTTCCGAATATTTTTAGGTGTTTGGGAGATATTGATGCAAAGATTTAATTTTGTTCAACACGTATAGTCCTATTCAGGTGGTTTGTATTTTAACAAAGGGACACTTTTAAATATAATATTTTTTTTTTGTCTGCGATGACTTAAGGCATGATGTACTAGAGTCCCCTTTACACTGCTTATTAACTTAATATGTGAAAAAAATGTTCAGTTATAGCCCTTTTGTTCATGGGCGGACGGCGGGACTGGCAGTATAGCTTCGATCATTGATGGATTGTTGAGAAGCACAAACCTGCCCTTGTCGTAAGGTGGTGCTGTTAGAGGTTTTTTTTAAACCGCCTATCTGGGTATTGGCCTCGCTAAGCTATTGGACGCCTATTAAGCCCAGTTCATGTTGTCCAGATAATGACTGGCTATGCATAAGGACCACCTGATTCACATAATGGAAACTCAATGTTTCAAAGACGCGCCGAGATATACCTTTCATAACGGCTGTAATTTCCTTACCTGAATGGGTCGCTATTCAATAAAGCGGAAAATAGCTAGGACGATATTCACCTTATACATAAAACTTATAAGGAACATATATCATATGATTGCACTTCATATTATAAAAAGAGGGTCGCTATTCATATCGAAAAAGGGTCGTAAACTATAAGGACGCCATTCATAATAATGTCATAAGGGTCACTATACATAATAAGTCATAGGGTCGTCTATTAATATACCAAATTGGGGTGTTAATCATAAGGATCACTACCTCATAATCAAAGATGGAGGTCGCTATCCTAATAGGGAGAGAGGTGTCCAGTATTTACAAGCGTCAATATCATAAGGGTCGTTATTCATAAAATTCGAAGAGAGGTCGCTAGTCATAACGAGAAGTAGGGTCGCTATCATAATCAAAAGAGGGTTCGCTATTCAGAATCAAAGAAGAGGCGTACGCTATCATATCGAAGATAGAGGGTCGGCTAGTTCATAATGGAATAAGAGGTTCGCTATTCAAATCGAATAAGAGGGGTTTCGGCTAGTCAGAATTGGAAGAAAATAGGGTTCGCTTATTCACATAATCAACGAAGAAGGGCTTCGCTGAGCTCATCAACTCAAATAAGCGGGTAGCTATCATTAAACAAATAGAGGGTTCGCTATTCATAAAGTCGAATATAAGTGGCAGGGTCGCTAGTTCATATATGGGTAAAACGTGGTGGATCGCCTATTATAACAAGAAGAGGAGTCGCTAGTCCATAATCAGAAAAATAGGGGGTCGCTATATTCATGAATACGAATTAAAGAAGAAATAACGAGTCGCTAATTCATAATCAAACAAGAGTGCGCTGCGCTAGTTCTATGTGTGGGAAGAGTCGTTTATTCATAATCATATAAAGAGGGTCAGCCTATTTCTAGTCGATGTAAGAGGTCGCTATTTCATTTAACAAAGAAAAGGCGGCTTGTTATTCATAATCATAAAGAGGGTCGTATTCATAATCAAAGAAAAAGGGCGTGATTATCATAATTATAAAAGCAGGCGGTCGCTATTCATAATCGAAAAGAGCGGTCGCTATTCATAATCGGAATAGCAGCTGGGTGCTAATTCATATTGAAATAAGAGGGTCGTAAGGTTCATAATGGTTAAGGTAAGCATCTGCATCGCTATTCATAATCAAAAGAATATAGGTCGTTATTCGATAATCATAAGAAAAGGTCGTATATCATAATCATGTAAGAGGCGTCGCTATCATATCCAAAGAAAAGGGTCGTTGATTTCATAATCATAAAAAGAGGCGTGCGCTATTCTAATCGAAAATAGAGGATCGCCTAGTCATAATCGAAAGAAGAGGCCGATTGTGCGGTCTGACCCGATATTCCTACTCAAGGATGAGGGTCGCGCTCACTAAGTTCATTAATTTCAATAAGGGGCGCTTATCATAATCAAAGAAAGGGTCGTTATTCATAATTTATAAAACGAGGGTCGTATCATATCGAAAAGAGGGTCGTAGTCATAACTCAAAAGAGTGCTGCTCGCTTATTCATATTCGAAATACGGGTCGGCTATTCATAATGAAATAAGAGGGTCGCTAGTCATAATGTTGGAGAGGCAAGTCGCTATCATAATCAAGAAAAGTGGTCGTTATTCTACTCATGTAGAGTGTCGCTATTCATAATCAAAGAGGGTCGTTGGTATATCATAAAAAAGAGGGTCGTTATCATAATCGCCAGAGAGGGTCGCTATTCATAACAAAAAGAGGCGTCTTCTAGTCCATAATGAAGAGAGGGTCGCTAGTTCATATCAAAGAAAGGGTCGTTATTCATAATCATGTAAGCTAGCCGGTCGTATTATAATCAAAGAAAACGGGTCGTTCTTCATTAATCTATAAGAGCGTCGCTATTCATAGTATGGGAAGGGTTCGTTATCATAAATCATAAAAGAGGGTCGCTATTCATATCGAAATAGGAGGGTCGGCCTATTATATACAAATAAGAGGTTCGCTTATTCTTAATGTATGCGGAAGCGGTCGTTATTTCATAATCAAATAAGGAGGTTCGCCTATTTCATCATCGAAATAGAGGGTTGCCATTCATATCAAAGAGAGTGGTTCTTATCGTAATCAGGCAAAGGCGGCGTCAGACTATTCATAACTGAAAATAGTAGCAGAATCATTATGATGGGACGCAATGCGCCGGAATCGCCTTTTCAATAATCGAAAAGAAAATAGTTTCTATTAATATTGCGACAAAGAAGGTCGTAGCCATTACATAAAAAAAGTTCTACGTTCGTCATTTTACTCGGAAAGAGGGTCGGCACCCCCCCCCCCCCCCCTTTCATAATGGCAACGAGAGGGTGCGCAATTTTCAATGTTATATACAAAAGCGGAATTATGGGTTGAAACAGAATCGCGACGTTCTCCCCACTATAAAAGCACTTCATCGATTCGGTGTCCTAAATAACTCAAAGGACGATTGTCTAATTTACAAATGAGATTTTTTCGACTAAAGAAAGCCCTTCCGGAGGCAGGAAAGTGATTTGTTTGATCCAGTATATCCTCCCTTCCTCCCCAATTAGAGCTTCTTTGGTTCGCATCTTACCTATTTGAATATCAGGGAAAATTTTTGCGCTGGGGTCGGCGAAGGGAAAGCTGTCCTTATATGGCTACGCTATTTTGTCTAGGCGGATATGTGCTTGAAATCCTGGGATAATATTATATTCTTTGTTATACTTTTAGGGCTTAAGCATATCAAGTCCTCTAGCCAATTTCATAATACATGACATGATTTAAGAATCGTACGCATGAGTTTGTACACCGAAGTTGCACAGTTCTTTGAAATCAGTGTTATGTTAACCTTTTAGAAGCTATTTTTAGTGTGCTTCTGTGACAATGGTAATCTTTGTGTGTATAAGCTATATATATTATTGTGTTTATCATTATGATTTATGATGTACGAGAATCTCGCCATAAGCTATGTTGATAACATGAGCTACGACGCTCAAAAGACCCACCTACCGCCGGACTGTATCGCATCTTTCACATAGCGTTATAATGTTGTGATGGATTAATTGTTGTAGGAAATATATAATCATAATATCAAGCACTCTGATTATGGCTTTGCATTAGTGCTATGCATATCATAAGCTTCTCCATTGTGCAGAAGGAGACCAGAATGGACAGTTCTCCCAGCCTGCAGATGAATTTTGTGCTTTAGTGTTTGGATATAGGAAGAAACTTAAAATCTAATACCCTCTGCGCAGGTCTAAATACTGACAAATTATAATCGGCTCATTCAAATTGGTTGAATTACAGCATTTTCAGATCAATTTAACATCTACGTGAGCTACATGTGTAGTAACCTATTTCTAATTAGAGAAAGAAGGTTGGTTATGCTTATCCTCTTCGCCCCGATAGCGGGGTAGGATTATACTTACGCTGCTCTCGCGTCCGTACGTCATTTTCGCTTCAATAACTTTACTATATTCCCAGCGGATATTTTTTATGAGATCTGGTATATGAAGGACAAAAAAAACAACATACTCAAGTCTTGATTTCGGGTATGCAGGTCTCATAAGGCAATGAATAGCGAACCTCTTTTGTCGATTATGTAATACAAGACTCCTCTTCTTGGAGTTCTGAATAGCGATCCCTCTTCTTTGATTATGACTAGCGGACCTTTCTTGAGTATGAATAGCGACCCTCATTACTCGAGTTATGAATAGCGACCCTCTTTGTATGATTATGAATAACGACTTCCATACATTTTGTAATAGCGACCTCTTACTCGATTATGAATTAGCGGACCCTCTTCTGTTGATTATGCAATAGCGCCCTCTTTTCGATTATGATAACGACCTCTTCTTTGATTATGAATGGGACCCTCTTGTCGTTGTATGGAATAACGACCCTTCTTCTTTGATATGATATACGACTCTTCTTTGAGTTATGAATAGCGACCTCTTCTTTGAGTTATGAATAGCGGACTCTCTTCTGTTGCATTGATGAATAGCGAGGCCCGTTATTCTTGATTATGAATAGCGCCCTCTTATCGATTATGAATAGCGACCCTCTTTATGATTCATGGAATAACGAACCCTTTTCCATACATTTATGATAGCGACCTCTTCTTTTGATTATGAATAGGAACTCTTATTTTGATTATGATAGCGACCTCTTATTTCCATTTATGACTAGCCGACCTCTTCTCGATTATGAATAGCGACCCTACTTCTCATTATGCACTAGCTACCTCTCTGTATTTCATTTATTGAATAGCGAACCCTCTTACCTCGCATATTGAATGAGCGACCCTCTTTATGATATGAACTACGACTCTTCCCAATACATTATGATATAGGACCTGGCGTTACTCGTTGATGAATAGCGACCTCTTCTTTGATTATGATAAGCGAACCCTCTTTTTCGATTATGAATACGACCCTCTTCTTTGATTATGAATAACGACCCTCTTCTTTGATTTATGGAATAGCGACCCTCTTCTTTGATTATGATAGCGACTCTCTCTTTGATATGGGACTAGCCGCACCCTTTTCTGTTATTATGAATAAGCGACCCTCTATACTCGATTTATGAATAGCGGACCCTCTTTTTATGCATTATGAATAACGACCTTCCATTACATTATGAATAGCGCACCCTTCTCTTTGATTATGAATATGCGAACCTCTTACTTGATTACTTGATATAGCGCACCTCTTTTATGATTATTGAATAACGACCTTCCCTACATTATGCATTAGGACCCTCTTCGTGATTATTGATAGCGACCTCTTATTCGATTATGATAACGACCTCTTCTTTGATTATGATACCCGACCCTTTTCTTCATTATGACTTAGCGACCCTTTATGAATATTGACCTTTATAAATGAGCGACCCTCTTCTCCTATTAGTGAATAGCGGACCCCTTCTTGTTCGCATTATGAAACGACCCTTATGAATATTGTCTTTATGTATAGGCAGCCCTCTTTTTGTATTATGAATAGGGAGCCCTTATAAATTAACGACCCTGATTTGTATTATGAATAGTGACCCTTATGACTCTATATGTATAACGACCTCATGTCTCATTTATGAATTAGTCGGTCCTGTATGACATAATGACACCCCTTATGGACACTGCGACCCTTATCGTCTTTAATTAGGAATTAGCGGTCCTTATGGCAATTAATTTTTTTATGAATAGGGTCTTATGACGTAGGTAGGTGAGGTCTATTTCATGTTTAGAGCTTTGAAGAGGAACGTGTGGGCCGTGGTGTCACAGGCGCGCACATGTGTGGAGCGCGGAACGTGTTGAGACAAGATGCTAATGCATATTCATATTCCACCACAAATCCTGCTCTGTGATTGGCTTAGGGCCAAGAGCAGATTCCTGGTAAACAACAACAGCTATTGCCAATTTGATAAGTTGATGAATGGGATGTGAATATTCAAGTTAAAACTCATTTAAATATTCATAACTTAATGAATATTCATTAAAGCACCATAGCACCCAGTGCATTGATTAGCTGATATTTTTCTCTACATTAGCATATATGCATTAGATGGGGTACATATAGCCACATTTTATGTTAATGAAGCAAACCACATATATGTGGTCCTCATATTGAATAGGTTAATAAAGTCAATTTTGTTGGAAATTCTCAAGTTCTTTGAGTACTTCATGCATTGGAGTAACACTTCGGATGTTTTGAACTGACTGATATAAAAATTTCAAGAGTTTAAATGTATACATAATACATAACATTACTTGGGCTTCCATAAAATGTCCCTGTCTATAATGCAAATAAATTTAAAAAAATTACCTGTATATAAGTGGATTATTGTGTCAAATAGTACAATACACAATGTTCAAAAGACTACTTGACCACTATTGTTGGTGTAAAACAGTTTAAATATAGTTTAAAACTTGTTAAGTGTGACCATTATTTTTCGTTGGAAAAAAATCAAAAAAATCTGATTTAAATCATAAAAATCCGATTTAAATAAAAAAATCCGATTTTTTTATTTTTTTAAAAAAATCAAAAAAATCAACAACCCTGATAGTGTGACAGGTGAGTGGTTGGTTATCAGATCTCTTTGAAGCATAAAGAGATCAAAATTTAACTACATGTACTTGTTCTGTTAGCAACTCTATTTTCTGATGTCAAGTTTCAGTTTTGTCCTTTTTTACTGAGATGATTTTTTTTTCTCTTCCATTAATCTCCTTGTGTAACACCTTGTACAATTAAGTTTATTACATACTGTCGGCAAAGAAATAAAAAATTGATATTGCTTGTTGCTGAGATGATATAATGCCAAGGCGGGGTAGAGCATTTAAGCTGTTTCTCCTTTTAATGGAAAATAAGCAGTGCTCTAATTTTGTGTGTTATTCACAATGATGAGGTGTGCATAGCATGGGTACAAAGAAGAGGAAGGAGGAGGAGGACGAGGAGGAGGAGGAGGAGGAGGAGGAGGAGGAGGAGGAGGAGGAGGAGGAGGAAGAGGAAGAGGAAGAGGAAGAGGAAGAGGAAGAGGAAGAGGAAGAGGAAGAGGAAGAGGAAGAGGAAGAAGAAGAAGAAGAGAGAGAGANNGNAGANAGAGAGAGAGAGAGAGAGAGAGAGAGAGAGAGAGAGAGAGAGAGAGAGAGAGAGAGAGAGAGAGAGAGAGAGAGAGAGAGAGAGAGAGAGAGAGAGAGAGAGAGAGAGAAGGAGGAGGAGGAGGAAATGATGACAGAGGAGGAGAAGATGAAGGAGAAGACAAAGAAAAAGGAGGAGGAGTGTCATGAATGGCTGTCCACAAAGCCACAAGACCTCTTCTAAGATCAATTTAGACTCCAAATAAAACGAAGTCCTTCGCTATCAACATCTAAAAGTATGTACAGCTGATTAGCACAGGTCTATTGATGGACATTCTTTGATTTTATTTTCTTTTTTTACCTCATGATAGTTGCAGGAATTTTATGTTTCTTCTGTTGTCTTTGTCTTCATGTTTTTTGTTGTCTTTTACCACTGTTTTACTTTGTTTATAGATTGTAGACTTGTATGTATAATTTATTTTCATAGGGTTCAGCCTCGAGTGGTCAATGACCAATTGCTGTTCCCTTCCACATTGTCCCCTGAAATCAATGGGTCATTTTCTTCATAGACCTTTCACGATACAAATTCACTGTAATATTTGTATTAATGTGTTTTCATTTTATTTTGTAAATTTCTGTACTTATGTAAGACCACAATTACTCAAGCTGAGGTCACACCTAGCCATTGGTCTCGAAACCAGCCTCGGTTACAACACCGACTTGTATTATTTATTTGTAAGTTTTATTTGATATGTGGAAATAATTTTGAATTAAATTGAATAGACTACATTACATTCTTTTTTTATGCCTCCGCCCCGTAAGGGAGCCGGAGGCATTATGTTTTCGGGTTGTCCGTCCGTACGTCCGTACGTCGGTGGGTCCGTACGTCCACACTTTCTTGTGAACAAGATTACTGAAGTACCGCTGGAGGGATTTAATGATACTTGGACCAAGGGTAGACCACTAGGCAAGGATGAATTGATTAGATTTTGGGACAAATCCGTCAAGGGTCAAAGGTCAAAGGTCAATGAATTGTGTCCTAAAATGCCCCAGTTTATTGCCTATAATCCAGTTAAGGAGTGCTTACTGCTTGATAATAATTGGCGTGGTATGGTTTAAAAAACAAAAGCATAAATATTTTGGTTAGAGTCACAGGGGTCAAATGTCAAGCCGTCAAGGGCTCAAAGGTCAATGACCTTCTTAGTCCCAAAATCTCATTTTCGGCTTTTGTAACTTCAGCTTTAGGAGTGCTTCAATGTTGATGTAATTTGTGGTTAGGGTCAAAACCCAAAGACAAATATTTTGTTAGAGTTCACAAGGGTCAAAGGTCAATGAACTTTGTCCCAAAATTCCATTTTCTGGCTATAAGTTCAGTAAGGAGTGTTCACTGTTGTTGTAATTTGGTGGTTAGGTTCAAAACCAAAAGACAAATATTTTAGTAGTCACAGGGGTCAAAAGGTCAAGGTTCAAAGGTTAATGACCTTTGTCCCAAAATCTCATTTTCGGCTTGTAACTTCAGGTAGGAGTGCTCAATGTTGATATAATTTGGTGGTTAGGTTCAAAACCAAAAGAAAAATATTTTGGTAGAGTCACAGGAGTCAATGGTCAGGGTCAAGGGTCAAAGATCAATGAACTTTGTGCCAAACCTATAACTTCAGTTAGGAATGCTAACTCTTGATACAATTAGGTAGTTAGCTCGTACATAGTGGGTGCACTGGGCGGAGGCATACCCATCGACTGCGCACAGTCGAACTTCTCTAGTTTTTCTTCATTTTTTCTTTTCAGATTTAAAGAGCTGACTCCAATAACAGTCCACCACACCGGAGAAAGGACCAGAGAAGGACACCATGTTCCAAGTTTAGCAAGACGCTTGCATGGACCATGAAGCTCAGATGCCTTCTTTTAAACCAGCTTCTTGACTCAACTGAACTCAATTATTTAATTCGAGTTGAGTCGAGTCATTACAACACTGCTAGTGTGGCTTGATTTTCTTTAACATCTTTTATATTCATTATCTCCTTTGAAGAGCTCTTTCCTTCTATGTGTTAAGTCTATTGCAACAAGACAGATATAGTGGACACAATTTTAGTACCAATCCTTGATCATAATGTGTACAATATTCTGGCACTTGTGCTCCGCGCGTTTAAAGGCATTGTATAACAATGTTTCCAGTTCTTAAAAATCTGAGCTACATGATTCCCCATGCTACCAGTGTCTCTGATATGGTCTAAAAATGAAACCCTGAAAAAATTGCAGTTTAAAACGATCATTAAGTGCTTTAAAAAAGTGAAAACCATTGAGAGACCATTCCAGCTTTCCCCCATAGACTGCTGTGTTTCAGAATTTCCTCTCAGCTGAGAATAATTAATGTAGCAATTTGTATCTGCACATGTTGTACTAGTGACAGCATAACTGTTTAAATTTTTGTGTTCTTGGGTGTTTATTTGTCCATTCAAACACTGTCAGATAGCAAAGTTCAACCATTTTTTAAACAGGTTTGTCAAAGTGTTATATAGCATCTTTAAGTTCTGCTCCGTAAGTAGCGTTTTCTATGCGTGCGCGTTCTGGCTATACATGTACGTTTATGTTTAACTATCGAAGTTCAGTATTGATATTGATTGATACATTGGGTGAGTGTGTTACTCATCAAGACATACATGGACAAATTATTGATAGTGCGATCAATCGATTGATAGAATCGGTTGATTGACTAGTCTACTGCAAGTCATTTTTGTTTTTACTTACTGTTTAAAATTTACATTCAAACCCCCAAAAACAAAAATCGGAGTGATGACACGTGCTAATACTTTGCAGAGGGCATGTCACAAATATGTTCTACATGTATAGTAAACAAATTATCCAGGGTATTAGTACACTTTAAAGACACTATATAACACTGTGGAAGACCCGTTTAAAAAATTGTCAAACTTTGCTATCTGACATATCTGACAGTGTTTGAATGGACAAATAAACACCCTAGAACACAACAGTTTGGACAGTTATGCTGTCACTAGTACAATATGTGCAGATACAAATTGGCACATTAATTTTATATCGGGCGATAGGAAATTCTGCAACACAGCAGTCTATGGAGAAAAGCTGAAATGGTCTCTCAATGATTTTCACTTTTTTAAAGCACTTAATGATTGTTTTACGCTGCAATTTTTTCAGGGCTTAATTTTTAGACTGTATCAAAGACACAAGTAGCATGGGGAATCATGTAGCTCAGATTTTTTAAACTGGAAACATTGTTATACAGTGCCTTTAATTTAACTGTAGTATACATCAAAATTCTATCATTCAGCAATCAAAAGAATTGATAAAATACCCATCTACAATTTTTTGGCAACTATAGTAGCAAACAAGCAGATGTGCAATACAAAGATTTTGTCCCCTTCATGTATCATTACTGTTGGCCAAACAAAGACGCTGCTGCCTCACATTTATTTTGTTGTGATGTGGACATCAATTAGTGCTACATAGACAGTACAGCAGCAGCTAAACGGATCGCGAGATTTATCAGTCTGGTGACGCATTCTTGCAAAGTGCATCACCTTGCCTTTGTGATCCAATTAACATCTTTGTTTCGCAGCCTGCCACTGTGGTATGGTAGCCATAAAGGGCAGTGACATGATTGGAAATATAAAAAAAATGCATTTAGTACCGTAGATACAGCAGCTGGAGTGAATCTCCTGGCTGGAAGAATTTGTCTCGAGTTTGTTTACTTAAGGAGAATTAAGAGTGAACATACCAGCAGTTTATTTCTCTCGAGACCTGAGAGAATTAAATCCCATAGAAAGTTACACAATAGATTTTTCTGTCACAAGGCATACTAATGGAAGATATTTTGAAATTAGTAAACTTTTGACTACAAATTTTTCACAGTAGAATATAGTTTACTTGATTCTTGAATAGTTTCACCCCAAGTTGAGGACTACCCCCAATCATATCATTTACCGTTAACGACAGGGTGTCTCTTTTACATGCCTAAAAACAACATTGTGTAAATACGCTGGTATGGAAAAATATACCATCTAAGAACGTTCAAGTATATGAGCTAGAAACTCAGTTATATTGAAATTGCAGTGACCATTAGACTTTGATTTGGATTGTCTCATAGAGACAAAATTCCTAGCACAGAACATTTTGTTCGCTTGAAGATGGTTTTGTTTGAATTTTTCAAATTCTATGAAATTACTCATCTTCAGATTTCATAGGTGTGCTGCTCATGAATAGCCTGAAGTGCTTTGAGAGGGGTGCAAATGAGATTCCCTGCCTTTAAAGAGAACTTTTGTGATCTTCAAAGTGAAGACCTTAGTGTCTGGTGCAGTTCTCTGTTGTATGCTAGCCAAGTATTGAATTAAAGGCATTGTTTCACAGTGTTTCCAATTTTAAAGGCAGTGGATCTCATTTGCAAACATCCCCGTAGACCAGGAAAAGATAACCCATGCCCTTAGGCTATTGATGAAAGGCATGTCTGTGAAATTTGGGGGTCAATTGTTACCTAGAATTTGAAAAATGCGAAAGAAAAACAATAGCCGTTTCTATGGTAGGATTTTTTTTCTCGCAAGAAAAAATTCAAATCAGAGTCTAACGGTCACTATAATTCCTCTAAAACTGAGCATCTACCTCCTATATTTTGCTAAAGGTTCCCAGATGGCATTTTCTTCTAAATGCCATTGTATTTACACAATGTTAATTTTTAGGCATGCAAAAGAGATCCCCTGCCTTTAAAATATCTGAGTTACACGATCCCCCATGCTAGTAGTTAATAACTTCTAAAAATGAAGCCCTGACAAAAATCACAGTTCATAATGCATTTGTTTCCCATTCACACCAAAATCTGTGATAAAATCTAAAAATTTCCTGGAAAATATCTGATGTAAATCCGCCAGTTTTATGCATTATCATGTATTCAAATGAAAGAACAAGTTGTGTCACACTTACAGTCATAATCTTCATATTGTTGGCACTTCTGTAAAGTGTACAATTTGTAGCGCGAAAACAACTTCCAAACCCAAAGGTACACGTAAGTCCTAAATACATGTATACTGATACTGATTGGTTGAAAGTCAACATGTGATTTATTTTTGGAATTGTGTTTGAACGTAACTTTTTATGCACAGGGGTCCTGACTATGTATGTATAATTGGAAAAGAAAACAAGTTAAAGATAAAATTGTCTACACCACCTAGAAATTGTGTGTCAAAGTCTTCTGAGTAAATTCATGTGTGTTTTTTTTTAGTGCAATAGATAAATTTTGAATGCTACAGCCCTAATTATAATGCTTATTCATTTGATTGATTAACCTTATATGTGTTGCAATTACATTGTTGGCTGATTTTTGCAATGTTACTGGGTTTTTTTTTCACGAGCTTCTCTCGATCAGTTTTGTGTACTGAACAAGAAATAACTGTAATCATCTTGATCTTGTGTTTGTTCTCATAATGAAAGCTTCTTGGCATTAAACAAACTCCTCCAAAAAGTTTAAAAATCTGAGTTTGATCGATTATTTCTCGTTTTTTTCTGGCACTACCATTACAAAGTGTACACCATGGGCGTGTATGGACTTTCAAAATGGACCCTAAACAAGTAAATTATCTTTCGATCTAAGAATATGCAAAACAAGTAGACCCTACCTAGGTCTAAAAAACAATACCCTTTTCAAGTTAGCTTTTGCTAAAAGTATACCCTATTTTCCAGATTTTGGCGATTTTGATACCCTTTTCACTGTACGCGCGTACATCGTCTGACCGTGAAAAACAACCCTTTTTACACGTTTTTTCACATGCACATGGTGTACACCTGATAATGGCAGTGCCCCCCCCCCCCCCCCCCTTCCCCCTGGGATTTCTCTTTAAAATGGTACACAACTCAACTTGTTATGATTAGGTTGTCTGGGAAAGAGTGATATTTTAAGATATGGTTTAAGATGTAAATTGAAAAGTTGAAAAATGAACACTGGTGGTCATGAAGAATAAATAACAGTCATGTTCTTTTGTAAATCTGAGTTAATCGATTAGAGTTTGATTGATTATTTGTACCTTTTCCAAATACTGTAGTAATCAATGCATGCTTGGTACCATCAGAAAGATTAATCGGTTCTCTTTAAAATTGTATCATACTTGTTGTAATTATGTCATTGGGAATTAAGATATGGGTAAAGGTGTAAATTGAAAAGTTGCAAAATGAACAGCAGTGGTCATGAACAGTGAAGACCATGTTCTTTTTTGTGGAGTTATGTTTTTTGGTCTCAGCAGGTCAACAATGAATGTCAATTTCAATAGGCGCCCCTGCCACTTCATTTTGTGTATGACTTGGTTTGCAAAATGACCCATGTTCGGTATCACACATTTTTAAAATACTTTTTATACATTCTAACAAAAACATTATGGATTCAAACAAACGAGTGTACAAGCGAACAAACAATCCACTGTTTGTATGGGCATTCAAAAACAGGACCTAAACCCTTTAATCCGAAAGTCATAAACAAATGAAATTGCAGGGCTCCTGCAGTTTCATAATTTATTCAAATTGATGGAATTTTTCTCTTCTGAAGCTTAGTGATGAGCTATTTCTTTCACCTGTTCCTGTGAATACATTTGTATATACTGAAATGCAACTTGCGGACATTAGTTGTTGCTATGTCCCGCAAGCTGTCAGGTTGTCAAAGAGTAACCTTTGTCAAAAAGGTATGCATGAACTTTGCATCTATTATGAGACTGGTCTAATTAGCTTAGAACAAAATACATATTCCTACAAAAGAACTGATGCTCATTCACATAACTTAAGATACTACCCTTTCCCTGATGGAAATCATAACAAGTAAGATATCATTTTAAAGAAAATTCAATATTCTTTCTGATGGTACCAAGCACACAATGAGCACTACTAAGAAAAGGGTGAAATAATCGCGGGTGCGCTATCGTTATCCGAAGGTGTCGAGTTCGAATACTCGAAGGTTCGTTATTCGAAGATTCGTTATTCGAAGTTTCGTTATTCACCGGGTCGTTAGTCCGAAAACGAAAATAAGTTTGTTAGTCCGAAAGGTTCGTTAGTCCGAAAACGAAATAAGGTATCGCTTCATTCCGAAGCGTTCGTTAGTCCCGAAAATGATGTAAAAAGGTTCGTTGTCCGAAAATGAATAAAATTTTCGTTCGCACTTTAATGCGCTTGCATTGCCTGTTCGATGAAGATAACTATATACAGCTCAATAAGGCCTGAAATGGAGCCTTAAAATATCCATGTTTAAGTCAATATAAAAACACATTTCAGCTCGGTACATTCGCCAGCGTATTGATTAAAAAAAAAAGTGCTCTGTAAAATGTTTCGTTTTATGGTCTGAGTATATCGAATGTTTCTGCTCGCGCTACGCACTCGCATTATTTGATTTGTGAAGTACTTATTCTATTCATGTATTCCATAAAGTTCTCAAAATACCACTTTTCAAGTCTGATTGTCAAAACTTATCAGCTAGCGCTGCGCGCTCGCATTTTGATTAGTGAGATATGTATACTTCTATATGAATTCTAACAAACTCTTAAAATCCCCTTTTCATGACAGTTTATCAAAAATTTCGGCTCGCGCGAGCGCAAAATTAATTGTTAAAAATATATTAACCCATGCATTCTATTCAGAATTACATAAGTGCTTAAAATGTCCAGTTTTCAGGCCTTATATCAACAAATTTCGCGCTCTCATTAGGC
>JZLH01S0612353.1:51763-63796 GCA_001188425.1 Eucidaris tribuloides
CTGCTCGCCCCTCCCCCTCCCTCCCCTCCCTCCCCTCCCTCCCCTCCCTTCCCTCCTTCCCTCAATGCAAATGCATTTCTAGCATTTTAAACGTGTACTTTTTTTTATTATCTATGGTAAAAAGTGGAGACATTGTATTAACAAAGCACTTGAAATTAAAATGCTTGTTTTCAGGAATGTTCCAAATGCATTCATAACCCCTGCAGTCTGCATCAGGCAGCCAACAACCAAGAAATACCAACAGGATAGGAGCCCATTGTTGTGCCGTGTGTGAACGTATTGTTAAGTTTGCTTCCAATAATACCTACAAATGCATTCATTTTTGAAATCATGACAAGAAGCACGATTTTATTTTATTTGTTCTCTATCATACATCCTTCATTTTGTAAGCACGAGGTGTCAGATGAAAGAAGATATTATGAATTTCTATGTAACGTATTTCTTTTATAAAAATAATTAGATGACTACCCTGAAAATGCACTCAAAGATGGAGCATGGACAACTCATGAGGGATATAATTCATTATCATAGACAAATTTTGCTTTAAAATCTGGTTTCCTTTTTTTTCAATCTGTATAATTCGTGCAATGCAATGTACATTATGAAGTCAGGTTTAAGTAACTCTAGTTTAGTTAAATCGGATTTGAATTTATAGACCCTATATAACATCGTGGAAGCCCCATTTAAAAAAATTATCAAAGTTTTGCTGTTTGACATACCTGACCGTGTTTGAATGGACAAATAAACACCCTAGATTAAAATACTTTGAACAGTTATGCACTCATGGCAAACAATGTACAGATAAAAATTGGCACATGGATTATTCTCAGCTGATGAAATTATGCAGTACACAAGTCTATGGAAGAAAAGTGGAATGGTCTCTCAATGACATTCACTTTTTAAAAGCATTTTATGATCGTTTTGAACTGCACTTTTTGGGGGCTTCATTTTAGACTCAGAGACACTGGTAGAATGGGGAATCACGTACTTCTGATTTGGTAAGATTGGAAACATTGTTATATGATGCCTTTAAACTCCGGTTGAAGTCAGGTTTAACTTCGATCCTCTTTCTGAAAGCCCGGTTTGGTTAGACTGAGGTTTAATTTGTTATTGTGATCGATAGCAGCTAAACACATTTTAATTGTTTCTTCAAACAAATACGACAAGTTTGAATTTGTTTCCGATTTCATTCAATGAGCTGATCTATTAAATGAAATACAACATTATCTGCCCACACATTTTCTTCTACCATGCAGCTCAGTCCAAAAACACAGTTTTACTTTACATTCACTTTGATAGGCCCGAGTAAATTTCAGAATGGCGAGGGTAAAATCTTTCCTAACCCGTCAACCTGTATAATCTTATCATCATCGTGAGGTTGTTAGATCCAGTTAAATTTTATCCATTCAAAAAATTGGTTTTCAATTTCACTTTTGTCCCTCAACGCATGACATATTCATGAAGAGTTGATGCCCCTGTAGATGTGGATATATAAATATATATTGAAATCATAATACTAGGCCTGCATATTTATGATCCTCACATGTACATGTATATGTTTCGATCATCATTTCTTGCATGCATTGATAATGGCGTATTTGATGAAGCGACACCAATATCAAAATGGCTTCTTTGTTATCCTTTATTATCGTCATGTATCACAATCAAACAATCAATCAAACACACAAACAAACGAATTTTTTATTATTGTGCATAATTTATAATGATTATTTATGAAAAACTCCATCTCAGTGTGTGAATAATAATGGTTACAGCTTGATAGAAATGTGTAAAAGTCTTGATGTTAAAATAGTGAATGGTAGGTTTGGAAAGGATGTTGGGATTGGAAATTATACTTGTCATACTGCAAAAGGGGAAAGTGTGGTTGACTATGTCCTAGTATCCCCTGTGCTAATGCCTTGTATTTCTAACTTTCAGGTCCATATTATGGATAAATGTTTATCCGATACCCATAGTGCCATTTCTGTTCAGATTGGTTTTGACAAGGAACTACAGGTAACGCTTGACTCTAATGTCAATATGTCAAGTGCGGGAATGTTAGATGAATCTGATTCAGATTGAAAAAGATGAATACCGTTGAAGCTCAAAACGAGTTGAAGAGTAAAGCCAAAGAGTATAAAGGATTTTTAAGGACGTGTTATAGGAATTATTACAAGGATTTGCATTTAAGTATGCGTAATTTGAAAAGCAGTAGACCCAAGGAGTACTGGAATCTTTTGAATAAAGCTACTAACTCTGCTGACAAATCTGGAAATGTTTCTCTGGACGCGTTTTTGAGGCATTTTGAGAAATTAAGTACCAAGCCTGGAGAACTAAATGCTGAAGCTGAAGTTGAGTTTGATCCAACGACTTTAAATCATTCGACCAATGAGTTTATCAATAAGGAGTTTACTAAAGAAGAAGTTGTAAATATGCTGGGGAATTTGCGGAATAATAAGGCGTGTGGCATAGACAAAATTTTAAATGAATACTTGAAAAACTGTCCAGATGTAATGATATCTCTTATAGTGAAACTATTTTAATATTACTTTGTCATCTGGGTTGGTTCCTTCGTTATGGTGTATTGGTATGATTAAGCCCCTGTATAAAACAAAGGCTCAATTGACGACCCAGACAATTATAGGGGTATTACACTCTTAAGTTGTTTAGAAAAAATGATTTACTTCTTGCATTAATACTAGACTTACTGAATTTTTGAATTGTGCTGGGATTATGGTAAAGACAGGCTGGATTTAGATGAAGTTATAGTCAGCAATGGATCTATATTTCACTTTACACGGTTTAATTGATTTATATTTACATCGTGGTAAGAGAATTTATTGTGGCGTTTATAGACTATCGGAAAGCTTTTGATTAATTGATAGGTCATCCCTGTGTATAAACTCGTTTCTAATGGTATTAACGGTAACATCATTAGGGTTGTTTATAATATGTATCTAAATGCAAAATCTTGTATAAAGCTTGGTTACAACTTGTCCAATTCTTTTGCTTGTAATATAGGAGTTAGGCAGGGAGAAATTTTGTCTCCTTTACTGTTTGCAATGTATTTGAATGATTTTGAATATTTTGTTAGTAGGTGTTATAAGGGTCTTGATATGTGTGCTTCAGAGATTAGGAAAAATCTCAGTAATGACGACATTGAAGTATTTTTACGTCTTTATGTGTTACTTTATGCGGACGATACGATTGTTATGGCTGAGTCTGCTGATGAACTGCAAACTGCTTTATCAGCTGTTACACCAGTATTGTGAGCTTTGGAAATTGTCTGTTAACACAACTAAAACAAAGATTGTCATTTTTTCTCGTGGAAAAGTGCGTAGATACCCCGAATTTACTTTTGGTGATAGTACCCTCAATGTTGTTGATGATTATACCTCGGAACTACTTTCAATTATAATGGTTCCTTTAATAAAGCTATCGATAAACAGGTAAATCAAGCGAGGAGAGCTATGTTTGCTTTAATTTGCAAAGAAAGAAATTGTGCTTACCTGTGGATATTCAGTGTGAGCTTTTTTGAACAGCTTGTTGATCCGATTTTATTGTATGGTAGTGAAGTGTGGGGTTTCCAGAGGCTAGATTGTATTGAGTTATTTCATAGGAAATTTCTGAAAAGCTTGCTTAAATTAAATCGGTTCACTGCCAAATGCATGGTGTATGGCGAACTTGGTAAATTTGCCCTCGCAAGTAAGGTGGAGATGCGTATGGTTAATTTTGGGCAAGGATTAGCCAAGGTAAAAATCTAAACTCTCTTACACCGTCTACAGTTTGTTACGAAAACTTCATGAAATTGTGATTTTCATTCCAGATGGATCTTAAGAATTAAAAGTATCTTAGACAATTGTCGTGAATGTCAAACTTGTGGATGGAAGGCAATCTTTTTAATCTGAATTGGGTTAAGCTATCTGTGGACCGTAGATTACATGATATAGAGTGTCAAAACTGAATGAGGAAGTTAATAGGAATCGTTTGTGTTTTAACTATAAAATTTTCAAACAAGAAGTTGGTTAAGAAAAATATTTGTTAAATTAAGAGGTAGGAGATAGAATATCTTTTATGTAAATTCGATGTGGTAATCATAATCTGCCAGTCGCTAAATGTCGTTATTTACCTGATCAACCTCTTGAAATATGTTCGTTGTGTAACCTTGAAGTTCAGGGTGATGAATTTCATTATGTTTTGGTATGTCCGTTTTTCATTGATGAGCCGTAAGAAGTATGTTAAGATTATTATTTACCGTCGGCCTAATGTTCGGCCCTAACGTTTAATCAGCTATTCAATGTTAAATCTATTAAGCACCTAAAGAATCTTTCAAAATTTTGCAAAGTCATCATGTCGAAGTTCAAGTAACTGTTTTGTCTTTCCATTTCAATGCACTACACGTTGATATATTGTTTGTTTGTTTTTGTAAATTAGTGTACATAGTTTAGGACTTTTTTTTGGCCGTGTTATAAGTCCATTTATTTCATTTTAATCAATTCTCGCCTTTTACTTGTTTGCTGTAAGAGCTCATTATTTTACATTTTTTTGTTATGTATATCTATATTTGTTGTACTAAAGTTTGTTGTTACTCAATTGTATTTCTTCCATGCCCCTGAAGGGGCCGTTCAAGAAATAAAATCACTGTATCACTGTAGACAATTGCAGCCCAATTCCAAACCTTCATCATCATTGGAAACAACCGTTAGGGCGCATGACCTTATAGAATGAAAATAAAGCCGTGTTGTGTGGATTCCACGCACCATTGTTGTCGTTTACCCAGCTGTCGTTGAGCCGCAGCTGTACCTTTTCTCTCCCAATCCGTATTTGGTCAACAAACGTCACCTTTACGAGGCGGAGCCAGGATTTGCCCCCCCCTCTCCAGGAAAAAATCTAGTAACTGCTAATGCTGCCCTACTTTTGGTAAAAGGAAGCAAGTTTCAAATCCCTCAAATTTGATTTATTCCATGGTGTTTTAAAACATAAGCATCGCTGTATACTTTCCAGGCAAAATTTGGAGAAGAAATAATATTCTATGAAAGCAAAACGCTGGGAAATTGCTATTGATGTCATTGTAAACGACAGACACAAATTGCGCTCATTTTATGAGAAAATAATGACACTTTTGGCACTTGCTTAATTTGGCAAAGTAGGCATATCATGTTACATTGCAGTACTGCTTTCCCTCTGGGGTGGGTGGTTGTAGAATGGATGGGGAGGGCGGGGAAGGAGGACGATTTGGTGTGTACAAAATTCGATTAAAATGTGTGTCTAGTTGACATGTAAAAAAGCTCTCTAACACCCAAAAACTTTTAGAAAAGGCGTATTAAAGGACAAAACAAGCAGTGTCCATTCCTTTGCCGATAGTGTTTGTAGTACCGTATACATGCGTGCCCATTTAAACATCCTAGAAACTACCCTCTTAAAAAAACGAGTGCAATTGTTCACTCTTTAAGGAGTGATATCAAAGAAAGGAGTGAATTTCGAGTGAACTAGGGTGATTTTTTTTATTCATTTTGGAGTAACCTAGAGAATGACCTCGGAATCACTTGGGGATTCGGGTGATCCCTGAGGTCACTCCAAAATGAGTGAAAAACTCGAATATTCATACGAAATTCACTTAATTTCCATTTTTCTTTTTTTGGGGGTGCAAATTCACTTCTTAAAGAAGGAATAATTTCACTCGTTTTTTTTTTTTTAGAAAGTGCACGAATGCTTTTCAGGGGCGGATCCCCCCCCCCAAAAAAAGACGGGGGGGGGGGGGTTACCGGTTGATTGCGTCGGTAAAGCTAATTAGTGCTCATCATCATTACGGGTCGTGTTTGCAATCTACACAGAATGCCGTTGCAGGAATTGTGCAAAAATGTTAGGCCTTGTATGATAGTACATAAACAGTGAAGAGGTTGGGCAAAAATGAGTTTGATGCATTTCATGGTAAGTACAGTCCATACAAGTCTAATCCCCTAATTAGCATTATTCCAAAAATTCACTTATATGGTTCGTAAGGAACTTTAGGTACTTAGTCCACTGTTGCTGGGGGAAGACGTACTCAAATCCATTTGATTGATTATGCTCATTTACAAATTATTCAATACATTTGTAGAGATCGTTCCTTTGGCATGTAAAACTTGTTTGATGATACCAAGTATTATCAGAAAGTTTCATTACATGGAATCATAAATTATGATCTGCAGACAATTTTACAATCTTTAACCTCTCTGTTCTCAGTAGTATTCTGTGACTTAAGTACTTTCTTCACTACACCCCCATTTTGTCTGTGACTTTTATTGACCGTAGGCCCATCCAAGGGTAAAACTTAAGAGGGCGAAAACCGTCAGGAAAATTTTGCTGCGGTCAATTTTTTATTATTTTTTTGTTTTTAATAGTCAAACAATACAATACAATACAATTGATTCTTATACAGTGTGTCCAGAAAAAAGGAAACGGATTTCATCGCAAAAATATTCATAATGAATAATGAATAGTTTCTTCAATAAAATTAGGTATGATTGTAAAGCTCTGTTCCTCTTCTTCATTTATACATTACTTTTTATTAATCGTTCACGCATAATTGAACATAAAACAATTGGATATTGGTGCTACCAAAATTTCATTTGCACGCGCATATTCCATCTTTGAGTCCTTTTCATGGTAAAAAAATGTGATTGGTTTTTAAAAATAAAAGCATGACGCTAAAAATTCAGAAATTTTCTCTTTTATATGACACCACAGGCGTAAAAAATGAATTATGTTATGCCGAGAACAAGTAAAATTAAAACATGCCTGTTTTAGCGTGATTTTTTAAATGAATAAATTTTGATTAACGAGAGGCGAGCACAACAATACGATTCACGCACGGCTGACTTCACATAATATCTGCTCGGGACACAACAATAAGCTCCGCAGTCATGTTCGCAAGGGTAATTTAGGCCCTATTGCTTGCTGGCTGCCGATTCCAGAAACTGTTAATGAATGCATTTTGGAACATTTTTGAAAGCAAGCATCATTTCAAATTGTCTTTTCTCACTGATGCATCGCTTACTTTCACAAATGTGGTGTCATATGAAAAGACGAATAAAAATCAGCTTTTCAATGGTGCCCCTTCAATGTCGAAAATACTCGCAATACATTCAAGCATGAAAGTTTTTGAATTTCAAATTTGCTCGTGCAAATGATTTCATACCTGTGTCCCTTCTTATTATCTTTGCTCAGCCATGCGTAAATGGGAATCTCTGTGACCGAGTATCAAATGAAAGAGGAAAAATATGCTTTCCAACCATGTACAACTTATTTTCATACTTGTTTTTAAGATATTGAAATATCTTCATCATCTCGGTTTCCTTTTTTCTGGGGACACACTGTATAGCGCATTTCCAATTTCACAAATGATCAATGGCGCTTTACAGCTTATAAATAAAACTAAGAGAACAAAACGTTTTCAGCTCGCTTCTGAATGTGTTTATCGAGCTGATGAGCGCAGCTCCTTCGGCAACTTATTCCAGACTCTTGAGTCCACAATAATGAAGCTGCGCTCACCAGCTTTTTTGCGTGTTGGCTTGTGGTAAACGGAGTGCTGTTATTGTCTGCATTGAGCGTATTGGTAATTTGACGCGTAAACGAAACTGAAAAAGGGAAGACAGGATATTTTGGAGCACAGTTATGTAAACATTGAAATCACTAACAATACTGATTTATACACAATTTCTTTTTTCTACAGGCAACAATGTAATTCCGATGAAGTAGTGGGATGCCATGTTCATATCTATTGCCCCAAGTACAACACCGGGCTGCACGATTTTTGAATTTCGCTGGAGCCTTGCTTTATGTCACCATGAACACATTTGCGTTCATTAGAAGGGAGCTTGGAATTGTCTAAACGGCTTAAAACGGCTTAGGACGAGTGAAGCACATAGCCTGATTGACAGCATCGTCGACAAGCGGGGACCAAAGAAGCCGACGGACAACGACAAGCATTCTTGTTCGTCAGAAATTTATTTCTACCTGCCAAATTAATTTTTACTTGCCTAAATCAACAACAATGGGGGGGGGGGGGTTGGGGGGGAGGGAATTTTCGGAAAAAACCCGGTAAAAATCCCCACTATTTAGCATAACTTTGAATAATAGGCGGTGTCGACCCCTCTGGCCCCCCCCCCCTGTGGCGCCACCCCTCTTTTTCGGTTTCGGTAAGAAAAAAAAAACTTGGTTATTCTGCCCTCCCCCCCCCCCGACTCCCCGTTCCACTAAATGCTACACTGGCTTTACTGAGCCTTGCTTTTCATGTTCGCAGAAAGACGCAGGCTTTATGCTAAATCTTACAACGCCGAGGGGCTCGAGTCTGGTTTTTTATTCCGCTACGATTGAAAAAAAAAAGTCCAGTTGTTGGGGCTAACAATAGCAGTCGTATGAAAGGTAGTATAGCAACGGCTTGGCTCCTTTGTTCAATAAGTGCACTCGAATCGCTGGTTTTCAAAATTTGGGTGACAATGAACGTGTCGTGTCTATGCCTACTGAAGCCTAGGGGAATCTCATTTGCAGGCCCTCCCACAGTTACAGCAAAAACAGTTCTCATGCCCTCAGGCTATTTTCTGAAGAAGGACGTATCTATACGTATAATACGGGCGATTAATAACATATTTATTACTTTTATCTGACTGCCCAAGAGCTGCAACACTAGTTTATACTGATTTAGCAGGTACAGTGACTCTGTTATGATTTAACTTGATATACTTATTTAGATGGGGCGTGGTGCTATCAGGGGGAAGTGATAGATTTATATTGGGGGTCCTTATTTTTTATTTTATTCTTTTTTTTGGGGGGGGTGGGCAGAGGTGGTAGGGGGTTGGGCTGTCACTGTTGGTGTTTTAATATTAAGCCGAAGTTCGCTTTATGGCAAGTGTCACTCTACTTGTTTTTAATTTTAATTACTACACATGCAGTGTATTTTTTGATGACAATTACTTTTCCGCGGTGTGCAAATAGGGGATGTTGAAACATTTAGTGTGGGTGGGGGGTTACCGAGGCGGAGTGAAATTTTTGGGGGTTATATTTGGGAGGATGGTGGGGTGGGGTTGCTTCTCTGGGTTTAATCTTTAAGCCGAAGTCTCTTTTGTCTTTTTGGCGAGTGTCCATTCTCTAAGCCTTGTTGTTTTTAAGCTACCACACATAGGCCTATAGTTGTATTTTCTGATTTTTCATCATTTTCATGTCGCCAATATAATATTTTTTGTCATGCTGTATTTTAATGTGTGGAATGTTAATTCTGTGTCTGAAAGTTATTTTGTGTAAAATTCATTTGGAGCAGTAATTTTAAGTATAATTTGATATGTTTTTTTTTTCTTGACATGTGTGTTTATGTATCATCACTTTATGTTCTCATACTGCATATCAAAATTTTATGTTTTACATGACAATAAATGAAATCTTGGATCTGAATCTGAATGATAATCTAACGATCAGTATTAACTTAGGATTTAGAAAATGCCCTAACAGAAATAATTTCGTTTACTGTTCTAATCAGGATTGCTTTTTGTCTTGGTGGGAGACAACTAATTTAAATACAAAATGTAATGGTCACTATAAGTTCCACCAAGCTGGAGTTTCTAGCTCCTACATAATACTTTGTCAAGGTCCTTAGCTCTTTCTGTTATAGCCAGGGTTAATTCTACACGAATGTTATTGTGCTGGAGCAACGCCATGAGACGCCTATAAAATGTTTTCCTAAAACTACTTCACTGCAGTATACTTCGTAACACTTTTGGAAGCTGATTAATATCAGCAGACTCGCAACGGACAAGATTAATTATTATAATGATTGATTATTTATCTACCTATTTAACTGTTTTATTTATGTATTATACTTTATTCATTTTGCTATGTATTTGTTTATTATATTTAATTTGTTTTTCGTGGGGGATAAACGCCAATATAATAATGACTTGCTATTCATTATAAACCGCACAATAGTTCAGATAGATTTTCAGCTTGTTTATTAATCTAAATTTAGTTTCTTGCGATGAATCATTACACGTAAGACACAACAAGATGTGACATGTGACCGTATATTTGGTTCAATCAACTGCCACACAACTCAAATCGATTATCACTTTTATAAGTTGGGAGGCATTTGGTATTGAAATCCGTAGCAAGAACGCCACGGATTGTAAGCTCTTGTCAATTTTGATTACAGCATTTATGTTCCTAATAAGGGACGCTACGAACCCCCCCCCAAAAAAAAACCTAAACACCACTAGCACACACACACACACACACACACACAGCACACACACGACACACACCACACACACACACACACACACTACACACAACACACACACACACAACACACCACACCACACAACACACACACACACACACACACACACACACATCATTACACACACACACACAACACACACCAACACACACACACACACACACACACACACACATCACACACACACACACACACACACACACATACACACACACACACACACCATACACAAAAGATACAACTACACACACACACAATATACACAGCACATCACACACACACACACACACACACACAACACACACACACACACACACAACAACAACAACAACAAAAACAACAACAACAAACAAACAGAACACCTAATGATACAAACGCTGTACGTTTCACAACAACTAGAATATTGAAACATGTACAGATTTTTTATATTTTTTTGGTTTTCGGGTGGCTGGTGGGAGGGGAAGGGGGCGGGTTGTTGTTGGATTTTGCCAGGGATCGCGGATTCTGATCTCTTGGAATTTCGGCTAATTGGACACGGGAAAACCCGCCATGACCCTGTCAATACAGGATTTAATTTTAACCTGTGTCTTACAATGACACTAAACAATTCATGGCAATTAATTATTCATATTTCCATATAACAATGCTGGTTTAATTTGTCATTTCTCTTTGTGTCATTGGTAGCTAGTGGTTGGCGAATGTAATACTAAGACCTAGTTTATATATGTATGTTTGGATGTCAATGCAAGGGGGCGTATGGCTGCGTTTGGGCACGGGGAGGGCACATCTTGGGGCAGGTTGGAACTAAATGACATGGGGAGGTGCACATCTTAGGGATGGTGAACTTAAAGTTGAGTAAATCCAGGCGTTGGAAGCAGAAAAAGTCGTGCAAATTTCGTTTTCTTGCCAGGGCGGAACTCCTATGACTCTGCGGGGGATGGGGTGCAGTGCACCCAGTGCAGCCCCCGCCAGGCCTACGCCTTGCAATGTATCTATAATGTTTGTAAGTATCTAATATATGTGCTTAGTAGTTTTTTGTTAGTATGTTGCCCACTGTAATGTGTGTATTGCGTGTCTGTTAGCAGCCTGCCACTAGTCCGGAATTGGGCTATGGACCTGGCTTTTATGTATTTTTTTTCTTTGTGTTTTAATAAAGAAATCAATTAATACAACAACTTAACCACATGAAAGGCAAATTATTGATTCATTTATTGAATTGCAATCTTGCCCCTCTGCCTGCTGATTGTTTTGTTTTAGCATTATTTATTTAAGATTATTAATTACCTTAATTTTCGTGTGCAATATAGGCCGCTTTCAGAAGCGCACTTCTCCAAGTCGGAATGAATATGCCTGTTGGCTCTTGTTAATCTTGGATTTTTTCTAGCATCTTGGGGGTACTACACTTTCTAACTGTGTATTATTAAAATAATTTTGTAACATATTTGTTTTGGCCAGATATCTTAAATGGTGGTTGGTAAATGAGATTGATGATGATGATGATGATGATGATGAATAATGTGATGATGATGATGATGAAGACGAACGACGACGACGATTGTGGGTGATGATAAATGGATGACTTGGTAATGATGATACAATTAATGTACGATGATTAGATTAATGATATTCTTGTGTTGCTGCGGCCATATTAAGTGCCATAATATAATTACGATATGCAGCTCATTAGATAATCCCTTTTTCCTCTTTTTTATACCCTATTCTGAAGAGTAAATTCTCATGTCAGCCACTGTATTGCTAATCCT
>JZLH01S0612380.1:19805-41256 GCA_001188425.1 Eucidaris tribuloides
TACTGTATTGCAAAATCATATTTTGTTACTTTTGATGACAAAACATACTAAATATCCTTAAACCAATTAGTTGGCAGCTCTGAGGTCATGAGAAACATCACTAGCTTAAATACCCAAAACAATTTGTCACCAATATTTTTTTGTTTCCTTTTCCTGTGCTTCAAATGTTTTGTCTTCAAACAAGATTATCCTTGTGTTACTACCAGTCTTGTGAGACCATTAATTTTTTTAATAAGTTTTATATGCACTCGAATGAATTCTAAATGTTTCATACCACAATATCATGAATCCTACACATGGATGTAGGTCTAAACTTTGGACTTTCTACGGGTTAGATTTTGTTTTGCCCATGATCTGCCCAAGGTTGAAATGTGCTACTAGCCTACATTAAAACCGAGTATTGACCTTGTTTATGTCCTCAGCTTGTCTCACCGTCACCGTCATTAAAGACTTGGATAATGGTAGGCTGTAACGGTATCAAGTCAGAACGGTATTTGATTAATCGAAAAAAAATACCGGTAATTATCGATTAATCATTTTGTATCTACGGCTAAACCCACAACAATAGCGCTGCATGATTATAAAGCCGAAGGTATTTGTCACCGTCGGAGCGGCGAGCATGCAGGCCAATTGTTTGCTCTCCTTATGTGGGGTGAAAGCTGCACATTACGACAATGTACGGGACTGTTTAAAATGCTTTGTGACCATAATTCAAAGACTTGATACTGGAATAATTAAACGTAAATTCTTGTCACATCAAAGGAAAAGCCTCCCTTGCCGTCGTCCGACAGCAAGTCTGATGAACCTGTCAAGATTTGGGGCACATGCCACATGCCAATTTCCATAATCTAGACCACATGTATTACGTAGCTGGTGTGGCACATACCTAAAATTAACTCCATGTTCATTGCCGAGAAATTTGTGAACACCTTGCCAGAGTCTCGTACATGTTCTGCATCACTGCAGATGTTTTGTGGACATCACAAAGCAAGAACTTTTGTGGTACTTGAGATCAGAGGAGGCATTTTAATAAAACATTTTGTCATTTTTTTCTTGAAGAAATTTTAACCAATGTGCTACGACTACGAGTTCAAAATGATACATACATTCTTGGTTAATTTTGGGTAGTTTACACGCCTACATATTTTGCATTTGTGTCATTTTTATGTTGTTGCTGAAAGAAATAAAGAAGTTTCATACACACATTTTGCTTTCTATTGTGAGTCGAGTTACATGTGTTTAGGAACCACAGAGGGAAGGGGCAGGGGGAGGGGGGAAGTGACCACGCTGGTGAAGTTCTGACTCCCTGGGATACTCCATTCATGTAATTGACCCCCATACCAGACTGGTGGGTTGTTATCATTCTTGAGAATCTTACTATTCTAAACAATAGGCAAGCCCGTGGGAAAATATCCAGGCGCCTGTAATCTGATATGGGCAGGGTTTGGCGGTTGAAGATAGTAGGCTAGAGTCAAAACATGGTGTAGCAAAGGCCTGATTTCAAGTGCAGTGTGTGACCACTGTGTACTGTTGCTTCGGGGGTTGCGAGTAAAAATGCCTAGTTAGTAGGCTACAGTACATCCTGCAGCTGCAGTCGAAGTCAAAATAATCTGGGAATTGCCCTGGTGGTGGGGCGGGGCGGGGCTACGTTTGATCAGAGCATCCACTTAATTCACGCATGTGATGTTTTCACCAGGAACTGAACTGTTGTCGAGATATTTCAGAACCGAAATATTTTACTGGTTCGTGACTTGCGTGCAGTAATGACATTTGATTGGTCATCACCATGGAGCTAATACCAATTCCTGACTGGGTGTCAGTCAGCAAAGCTGTACCTATTCGTTTGTCATTTGATAGAATGACAGACATTATGGGTGGGACTACGAGAGAGACAGAGAGAGAATGAGGAAGGTGTAGAGATCTACATCAATTGTAGTGTTGTTCATTTTGCACAGGACAAAATGGTTGTTTCGGTGAGCTGGTTATCTGAAGGGAGGGATCAGCAGCTATTACCACACAAATTCACGATCATTATCATTCACTTTCAAAAGTTTGGGGAGGAGGAGGGGGAGGAGGAGGGGGAGGAGGAGGAGGGGGGGGGAAATATGCTTCTACTGGCATGTATGCATTTATAAACACCTCCCTGGGAATTACGGTGGAGTAGCCTAAATCTACACACAGTAGTCTATGTGAGGAAATAGATAGGGTGAATATGGTCAACCTGAGTAGGCCTACTCATAGATTTTTTTTTAAAGCACTAATCATTTTGAAATACAATTTTTTCAGGGTTTAATTTTTAGGATTATGTAGCTCACATTTTCTTTTTTTACTGTGGTCATTGTTATTTTGTATCTCATTCTGTAAACTTAAAAGAAAAGTGATGTATTGCATCAAAAGTAAACATTTTCCTTTCAGTTTCCCGATTAATTCTTGCTAATTTGCAGTGTAAATCATTTCTTATTCATTTACAACATTATAAAAGTGTTGCCAATTAAGGGATTGACCGATTTTGCGTTTACAATTTTCATGCGAGAAAACTACACGGAGTCGTATCATATACGAACTCAAATTGTGTATAATTTGTTTCTCTTTTTTTTTGCAGTAATCTTTTAAATTATTTGATAATAAATACCACAAATTCTTCCAGGAATTACAGTGGAACATCATCATCATCATCATCATCATCATCATCATCATCAATGAGTTTATAATCCATGATATACTCCCAAGCACACTTGTGAAAATTGTTGCTGGTTATCTTCTTGATCAAACCAACACTAAACCATACCTCTTAGAAAAAAATCGATTATCACACGAGGGCGCAGAGACCTTTCTGATCAAACCAAACACTGTTCATATTGTCTTCTGTGGTCTCTCTCACATACAATCCATCACGTCATAATCACCTCGCTCCGCCCCCTACATAATACATCGCCCTTCACTCCCAGTCAAAGCATGTGCTTTGCTACATTTCACCGTCAGCACATGAATACTAGTAATCAACAGGATAACGATTCAGCCAATCAGGCTTCAGCATCATTCACCATGAGTTACCTGCAGGTGTGTACTAGTACAGGCACTAGCAGTATGATACCTGTGTGTGTCACGCCCACCAGCAGTTGATGACAGGTCTTCAGCCAATCTGGTTCAGCCAATCTGATTCAGCAACTTTCAACATGAACACACGTACACGCACACACAAATACACACCCCCATATAAATCTACATGCATGCACGTGCCTTAGGTTTACATGTAGCTCTGTGTGTATGGGGTAGGTCACCAAGTGCACTGCATGCACTGCATGCAGTGGGAGGGACCAAGAAATTTTCATTGCTTACTGCATGTAAACGCATGCGATTTGTCACAACACGCCGCCAAAAAAAATGTCACTTATAAACAGTTGACACCTGATTCTTCAGATCGTTATAATAGCTGTACACAATGCAACAATGTTTTGACAACTTTTTGATAACAGCCCACCAAGGCTACCACCCTTGCCAATTTCAGCCCCAAATTCCTAACAACCCACATGACTGAAGGTCCTTTGTCGGCACATCATATAGATCGTGTCAAGCTACGCCAGGACGGGCGATGGTGCTATTTTCTTGGAATGTCTTTTTCATGTTATTAACACCGACTGAGGCAGCCAATATTTTTTTCCTCGGTGATTAACATCGCCCAAATGTCGGTGTCTTGTCTTTGATATTTTTTTTTGGTTATTAAGAATAACCGAAAATTTCGGTGTATTCGATAAGCCATTTTTGGGGACACCGAGAATTTCGGTGAGGGTAAAAACCGGTAAATTTTGGTAAACCGATTCACCGTTACAGCCTAGATAATGGTACCAGTAGAATTACAATATACGGATTACAGTTGTACATGTATCAGATCAAGATAGAGTATTAAAGATAAGAGTGAGTACTTGCAGAACATCATTTTAATATCTGCTGCTTTCAAACCTTCTATGAACAGATGGTATTCTGAAAATGTCGCTATACATGTAGTACAGGAGAGAGTAGTTGAAAACAACCGAACACTTCGTTTTTGACAAATCTACTTCACAAATCCCCACTGCTGACAAAGAACTAACACAGAAATCAATATGTGGGACAATGTTAATTATTGACATACACACTTTAGCACTGGAGGGGAACTTCAATGGAAAATTTCACCTGTTCAAACTACCAATCCCTCAAATTTTTATTGCATATGAAGTGAATTACAGTAGTCCCACTTTATAATGCAAATGTAATATAGGCCTACTCTCACCTGGAAACTAATGAAATGTGAAATTTTGATGCAAGATTTTCCACCATTATTGCATCAACCGGTACTGTGTATTCTCTTTAAATGTGTGCATCATTTGGCACGTACATATAGTTATTCTTTGTCGGAAGTAATGACAGTCTGGACTCGTCACATACAAGTGCAGTAATCCTCATAGTGCCAACTTGGCCTTGATCCAGATCAATACAATTACTTTCCCCCCTCAGATTCCGCTGAACTCAGACCCTAGAATATTTTCCTAGCAATACACAAGACCTGGAGGATGACAAGCTGCAAAGCTACAATTCAAATGTCTATTTTGTCCTTTTTTTCCCCAACATGGTGCTTTCTCTTTGAGCAACCCCACATTTAAATCTACCTTTCTGCAAAAAGTTTAATCTGTATCCACATTTGTACTGTCTGTACCATCAGTTAATTTAGGAATAATTCACTTTGAATGTAATTAATAACTGTAGGATTCATTGGAATTTTAAACACGTAAATTTTCATTTATTCACAATTAACATTGTCCTTCATATATAGATTTTTTGTGTTAATCTCTGTCAGCATGATGATTCGTGTACAGGTTTTGTTAAAAAGTATTCTGTTGTTTTCAACTACTCTCTTCTCTACTGGATTGACATTCTCAGAATACTATTTGTTCACAGATAGTTTGAAAACAATTGATTTTAAAATTATGTTGCTCTGCAAGTACTCAATCTTATCTTTAAACCAGAGAATACAATATAAACATTAATAATTTGCAGATAAATCAGATACTGCAGACTCTGTGAAAAACTTGTTTTTTTATTCATGATCTGGATAGTTGTGTAAGCTTTACTGCATATCAAATTAGATTGGGCTTCTTTCAGGTTTCACTTTTAGCCATTAAATTTGTACAGATTGCTCAGCCATGAATGAATGATCTCTGCTGCTACAAAACACAGCACATCACTTTTCCATTTGACTATCGGTACTCTGTTACGCTCATGAAAATGTACAAGTAGTTGAGACTGCATCACAACAGCACTCTAATTGTAAAATATGTCATTCAATCTTTGAGTTCACAGTGCTGACTTCATGTCCACAAATAAACACAAACACGGACACACACAACACACACAATTACCGAACATACAAACATACATGTACAACCACAATGAACACACAACCTGCTTCAACTATGCCTTGCGCCAGCTTTCTTAAAGGTCATAGGTAACAGCTGATTTTAAGTTGTGTGGTGATCATTTTCAATTGAAGTATTTTGCGTAGTTTCCCCACACAAATTCAAGATGGATGCTGCATTTGTCAAGGAGGGAGGGGTGGGGGCACAGAGATATATTTATCCAATCCTGTGACATTCTCAAGTCACATTATGCCTCCGAATGTGTACACGGCTGGAATGAGACGAAATGTCGCCAGTAAAGGCAGGCCTTCCCTCACCATTACCTCGCAATGTAAATGCAAATTACATCAAACAGGAATAAGTCATTTTCTAGTAGCTACGGTAATTGGATTAGATCTGCATCTGTTTGCTCTGCGACTTACCGTCAAGTCAATCAAAACCAGCATGCAGGAGACAAGAAAAGTATTGTGGGCTATATTAAATCAGCCATATTCCATCCACGAATACCTCACAGCTAGCCACATTTAGGGCAATAATGAAGGCATGTTAGGGTCCAAGGAAGGAGCTACACCACTAACAACATTTGCACAGAAAATAAGTAGTCCATTTCAGGTGTGCTGAATATCACAGCAGTTGTGTGATCATGATTCTTGACATAGCATCATTCATACATGTGAATATTACTTCCAAGATAAATGGAGAAATGGTACTAATGTAAGGTATATTAAACAAAGTGTTCAAAACCTAACAGTTACTGTAATGAATTGTGGGCATTGTGTTTTCCACAATGAATTAGTGTAAGTCTATTCTTTGTTGGGTTACGACAAAAATAGCATTCATTTATTTTTATTTTTGTTGGTTTAGTTTTGCTTTGTTTTTCTTTTCTTTTTTTTTCTTTTTCGTTTTTTTTTTTTTTTTTGGGGGGGGGGGGGTTTCAGTCTGATCACCATGGCACTGTATCAATGCAAACTTGTGATTGACTTGTATTCTAAAATGCTATCCTCTCCGTGCTTGAATTGCCCTTTAACTACATGTAATAACAGTGTGCCTTCTAATACTGTATGCAAGAGTAAATGTACACTACCTGTACATGTACCAGCATGCATGAAACCAGCAAAGTCAGGAGTTGCACTGACTTATTCAATCAGGGAGACGTGTTGCAACTCATCTAAATTAGGTCAAATGCAGCGTCGTCTTCGTTTACTTCCTGTCCACACACATCAGACTTCTAAGTTCATTACCGCTACACAATTTCATTTTATAACTTAACAACTTCATCATATCACATCCTGTCAACACAAAGATGCATGAAGTGGATAAGACGGTAAAAACTAATCGGTACTACAGGAAAGAACTGCATGAATTTACATACTGCATGAAAATATATCCCTGTGCAGCTGATATCTGCACTATTCTTTGTACAAACAACATGAATGGGCGATCCAAATTCAAGTGCAAACTTGTAGGTTCAATGTAAGTCTAATGGTACAAACCAGAGTAATTCAACCTACAAGTAAATGCCACTGCCAACTATCTAGCAGCCTAACTGGCAAAAAGATCATAATCCCTTTTGAAGTTACTGTAAAGATGTTATGCACAATAAATTATTTGTCATCCAATTTCTGACATATTCATGATGATATACTTATACAGAAGGCAGAAAATGGTATTTGAGACAAAGTTCATAGACCTCTGCTCTGACCCTACCATTGACCTTGACCTTTGGCCCCTTTCTCTCTACAAAGATTTTTATTTTTTATATTTTTTGCATGGGACTAAAGTAATCAAATACCAAATAACCAAACCTCAAATGAAATCATAGGAAGAAAATGGTACTTGAGGGGAAAGGTTCCTTGGCCTTTGACCCTTGATGGATTTGGCCCAACATCTAGATTAATTTCTTCCTTGATCCAGGTTTTTTTTAAATCCCTCCAGCAGTACTTCAGTAATCTTGTTCACAAGAAAGAGCTGACACACAGATGCACAGAAATATGGACAGACAGCCCAAAAACATAATGCTATCAGCTTTCTTATGGGCGGAGGGCAGAGGCATAAAAAAAAATACATGTAGCCTATGATAAAAAGATTTTACATCAGAATCAAATTTTAGCACATCTTGTTGTAGGACAACCTTAATTCTCAAAGTTATCAAAATGGCAAAGGAAGCAGTAGCCACAAGTACAAAAAGACATGGATCATAGACAGATGAAATTCTATGGGACATCTCATTCTCATGTCAAAAATGCAAGCCATGTTTGACCCTAGACTGACTTGTTGAAGCTCTAATACATGTACTGTGTATAGATTTGACCAACACACTTAACACTCCTTAGCACTGCCCACCGTTGAATTCAAGTCCGTGAGAAGGGCTGTCTCACTTGAGGCCGCCACACAGCAAGAGACACCCATAATGCATGATGACACACTCATTGCTATGCACAAGACATGCACAACACGGACAGGATATCTCAGCACACGCAGACAGCTGGAATTTATATGGGGAAATAAATGGGCATGCATACAGCATACAAATGCAATACCTGATCAAGATAAATATTCTGGTCTTATCAAACACAGTTGCTCAGTATTTATCCAGTGTGTTTCAATTTCCTACAAGGATTGATAATTTTACTGTCTTTCACAGTCAGTTTACTAAAAATTTATTCATTTCATGTTTGATTTAAGATTGAAATCAGAAAGGTTTCATCAATCACAAAGACGGATTACTACAAGTATATCAGACGTACAACACACACAGATTTTAACTGCTGTACGAAATACACATCACTTCCCCCTTCATAGAGGAGTCTGTGGAACTCTGTACCATATAACATGCACTGTGCATGTACACGAAGTGCGTACAAAAGCACAGTGATTGAATTATGCACTGCAAGCAGCCTCCGAAAAACAGGTATATAACTGTGTGACATTTACTATGCAAGTGTACTTCGTAATACACAGGGAACGGGAAGGGACGGCATACATGTCACTACACACATCACACCGCTCAACATGATTCTACATTATTAACCGCAACTGCCTGCCTGCCTTGCGCTAGCCCACTATCACATGTGTACGTGTACATTATACCGTCACCGTGCAAATTTAAAATATGTTCCCAGGGGTGTTCTGTTATTGTGCCTTAATTGCGGACACGTAAGGCCCAATATCTAGGATCGATGCTAGTTAACATGCCCACAGGCACTCATGCACAGAGAAAGCAATAAGTGACAAATTTGGCAGGGTGGCTTGGCCGCATGCTACCTACATGTCAGCAAACTGCACCACCAGATGCTGCCGCACAACGGGTAAATGTCAGATTATTCTGCACAAAGTGAATGGTGCCAGTGAATACGAGTCTTGCTAATAAAGAAATCATTCCATCCTAGTGGTACGCCAAGTGTGTGTTGCACAAAACCCACAACTGGTGACGCCCTTTGTATGAGAAGTTAATATTTTATCTGTTTAGTTTGTGGCATCAGTAAAATTCTCAGAAATGTGACATATTTTCAATGATTCATCAATGTTAAATTAGCTTGATCTTTGAAGTTTACAAACTACTTGATGTTTCCATGACATGCATCCAATGTATTGATATATTATACTAGGCTATTATAAGTTAATTATTGTACAGCCCTGTTCTTTTTTTCTTCTTCTTTCTTACTTTTATTTTGAGAAATATATGATCCTTCTTTGAACTGAACATTCTCAAATGCATCATCTCAATTTATTATGTTCTTCTAAAAATGTAATAGAAAATAATCATGAAAATTCAGGCTACACGAGTACTGAAATGATAATACTGTACACTCCTGCTTTGAGGTCGTGAAATAACACAACAGCAGTCTAGCAGACCAGTGTAGTTTATTCACATTGCATACGAATTGGATATCACAATTTATAGCCTAGAATTAAAGTTTTACTCCATATTTGATCACAGATTTGTATCAACAGCCGTCGAATTGATCTTGCAGAATCTTGATTCTTGGCATTATAAAACGTTATCATTTTCACCATTTCTCAAACTTGAATCACCTGTGGTATGAAAGTAAGAAACATCAAATTCTATACACATTTTGATCTGTAGTGATAAAAGCATTAAACTGTGTGCTGATAAACAAAACTGTACAGCGTTTGGCATTTGCCAGAAGTCGAGTGCAAAACAGACATTCCTGCAAATGACACACAGCAGGTTGCAGATTCTCATCGCAGTACATACAAGCAAAATGCACGCATTTACTACAGTTTATGGGTAACGGGTATTTTCCAAAGACATAGTATGCATCCATGAATTATCATTTTGTACACAAAGTCTACACCTATGAGAAAACCATTTATGGAATATAACATCAATTACTCAGATATTTCTTTCAACGCAAAGTCCGAAATTCCAACCAATTTGCAATAATCTTATCATAACTTGGTTGGTTTATTGGTTGAATATCAAGTCCGAAGACATTTTATTCAATGCAGGTGCAAATAAATCCTACTTGAAATTTGTCAGCATGGTTGAGGTTCACCAATCAGTCAGCTGCCTAACAACACGTGCCTTCACCACAATCTCATTTGAACACAAAGATAACTGTCACAGAAGTCACATCAAATCTTTTGGCAAACTAATCTTTAAAGATCAAACAAGTTTGCACAGGTTGCCATCACACAGGGCAGTTCAGCAACAATCCTTCAGCCATACACACTGATTTGCAATGTCAGGAGAGACTCTTGGCTCTGCATTGTATATGATGTAGCCAGTATGCAGCTTTCTTTTTGGGGGGGGGGGAGGGGAGGGGGTAACCAGGAAAATGTTGCATTTGGGAGCTGGTCAAACTGTGGGTCAAACTGCATCTACTTGAAATAAGGCCATGTGTCTCAAGTTGGGACCCCTAATAGGGTGGAGGCGTGACATTTTTCTTCAAATTTTGTACAGTTCAGAAGATTTTCATTGTGAAATTAAACTGGTAACACCTTTCATTTAGGATGTTTAGAAAGCTTATTTATTCTTCTTTCATATGATACCAACATCAGGTTTATCCATCAATGCTAATAAATTTTATAAGCAATTTAGTTAACGAGGGTGGAGGGTGGAGGAGCTGCAGACACGGAGCTGCGGACACGGTACAATAGATAGAAAGTGTATGGAGAATCCAAGAAAAGAGTAGGCCTACTACAAAAATGTTAAACCTGTTGGAAAATAGTGTAGGAAGTACTAATCCATGTGAATTAGGTATCATTTGATTGGTAATTTGACATATTATAAGGAATGCATTTCAGAAACAGAATTCTTACAAATTTGGTTAATTACGATAGCTAATTAGGTCATATTTTAGCCAAATTATCAAATACGGTTGAGATACTTGAATCTCTTAACAGAACCTTCAAAATGTGTCTCATATTTTCTGAATCACTCTAATTTAGCATGATATTTGTCATTGTAACGTGTAAAAGAGAAATATGCATGTATTATAACTAGTTAATTGCTAATTAAGGACATTAAAGGACAATAAAGGTTGTTGTAAGTGTTGCTACATGTATGTGAATCATCATTTATGCGTGTGGGTCGAAATTCATTGCCTGGCTAGAACCAGGGAGTTGACAGGATGAGCCGTGTTCCAAATTGTTGGGAATTCTGCTAAAAGACCATGCTGCCATTGGATATGACTTAAGCACTTAGATAAGCAAAAAATATTCCACATGAATTAATTGATTAATTAATTTTGGCAGCAATAACAGTTTCACTGATTATTTTGAAAAATCGAGTTATGAATTTTCATCAAGATTTGTTGGTATGAAGATGAAAGAAAACCCCTAATAAAGTATATGTGCTTGGAATTCATTCCTGACATTTTTATTCACATAGGGTGTAACCCGTTAAAAATTTAGATATCCAAAACAGATTACTTTTTTAACCAAAAATTCACAATTCTTTTGTTTGTAAAAAAATTCCTAGCTTAGACCTACCACAGAAATCATGCCATTTTTGGAATCTGTGGATAATAACGTTTCTGAAAATGTATAGTTTTACTAGGGTTAGAGCTGTCAGCTATACTTTTCTAACTATTGCATCATACGTGCGGAAAGATGTGTTTTGGTAAAATTTCACATGCGTCACGAAAGAGGTCTCCGAACTTGAGACGCATGGCCATAAATGAAATTAATGAATGAAAAATCCAAACAAACAAAAAAGATCACTTTTAAATCTGATATCCTGCTTTGAGCTTCATGAATTATTGAATATTTTGATAAAAGTCTCTTGTGGTTAACCATCATTCCCTTTCTTTTTTTTTTTTCTTCTCTCTCTTTTTAAATTCATTCATGCTAGAGTTAAGACACTATATAACACATGTGGAAGACCGTTTAAAAATTGTTGAACATTTGGCTATTGACATATCTACAGTGTTGAATGCGACCAAATAAACACTCTAAACACAAAGTTTGGACAGATAATATGCTGTCACTTAGACAATATGTGCAGATACATAATTGGCACATTAATTATTAATTGGGCGATAGAAATTCTGCAACACAGCCAGCTATGGAAGAAAGCTGGAATGGTCTCTCAATGATTTTCACTTTTTTTAAAGGCACTTAATGATTGTTTTACACTGCAATTTTTTCAGGCCTTCATTTTTAGACCTACAGGTATCAATAAAGACACTAGTAGCATCGACGGGGAACCTCATGTAGCTCAGATTCTTGTTGAACTCGGATAACATGTTAAACAGTGCCTTTAGTCATGTGTTGTAATGGTGGGACCCCCAAATACCTGGTGGTGTTCAATTTGTGTAGTCCTCTTCTTCATTCAACTTGTGTCCCAGAGCTATCTTTTTATCCAATTATGATGAATTTGGCTCATTCCTACAAGCAAAATGCTCACGGCTTTTGACAATCGAAGTAACAATCTTGTATGACACTCTTGTTTAATTATAAATAAGTAAAAGTTACAGAGGAAATGGAGCTCCAAAAAAATAAATATAAATGGTGGATAAGCGGTGAGAGGATAAGCGTGGAGGAGCTGCTACAAAACCCTATGGGAAAATTTAGAAAATTCAGTACACTCTTTCTTTTTACTATTTTTTGCCAGCAGATATTTATCACAGAGTTCTTTGAAAAGTTTCTGACTAACTAAGCAATGTTATAGTTTAACAATTCTAAGAAGAATAAAGTGACATTAATTGCTTTTCAGGTCATTAATTACTTAAATTATGACTGGTGTAAGCATTATCTTGCCCATTGACTTGCTACACATTACGAAGCATGAAAGTACTGAATGTAAAGGACATACATGTCATGTTCACTTCAGGGCTAGCATTTTCGTTGAAATTTTAAATACACATCTACTGATTCATTTATTAACAAAACAATATTCTACAAATTAATCTCTAAATTTAGTTAATTAGGTTTGTAAACTTAATTGATCTAAATTAGTGTAATTAATGTTACTTGTAACAAATTGCCCAACACAATTTTTAACATATTTTCAACAACCCTTTATCACTACATCATGAATATTGCAAAAGTATAAAACCACATCACATTTTCTTAAATGCTGAACGTGTGTCTTTTCACACCATTGACATCAATTTTTGAGCCATGACTTAATTACTGAAACAGGTGCAATGCAGTTGTCATCAATATCATAAATTATACATTTTTGTGATATTACCACTAAATTTTTTATTACAGACACCCTGCTATAGCCACTTGACCTTGCGAGATTGAGAATTCCTGGAAGTAAAGCTTCAGAAAATGTAATACCTTTTGTTGTTCTGATAAGTAGCTTTTTGAGTTATATGGGTCTCAAATGCAGAAGCTGACAAAGTTCTTATTTTGCGTGCCTCGATAAACGGCAAAGAGGCCCCACCCATAGCGACACATGACCTTTAATGTTCTTCAGCTACACTAATGAACTCCATGACATTGGACAAACCATCACATCATACTTTCATCTAGATAAGAAAACACCCAGCCTTTATGATGTTGACTGTTATAGTAGAATACAACTCTACTGCTGACATTGGATTCACTGATTCAGTCACTGACCTATTCCAATGGTAAACTACATGTAATTATGTAGTGACCAGACCCACATTTGCAATGTTTGTATTACAGTGACTGTGCATACACTGCACATGGGGGAAGTGAATTCATCAATGAAGGGTGGTTGCAGAAGACTGAACTATTATAAGAAATAAAACAAATTTTAGAATTTTCAAAAAAAATGGGTCAAAAAGATAAACCATATTTTCTGAGCTTTCTTGGATGCAGGGTTACGGGGCCGCCCACTACACAAATTTTCTGCCCAGCACTCCGGCCGAAGGACCAGCCTCCCACCCAGCACTACTTTTCATTACCAATTATTTTTTTGCTTAGAAAATAAAAATGAGAATATTTTCAAGTAAATTGACATCATCGGGCTCAGATAATGGTCATGAATACCACCTTATGACTTCTTATTAGTTATCAAAATGTAACTGTTAAAACGTAAGATATCACTTGCTTAGCAGCGAATTGATCACAATCAGCCGTCTACTACCGCACCATGAAGTCGCTGCGCTCCGCTCGCATGGTCTGGGCAGCAAAAAAATGTCCCACCACTCAAAAAATTCTGGCTACAACCCTGTTTGGATGTATACAGGTGTGTCACTATAAGTGTAACTTTCACCCTGCTGTTTAAAGGTATTGGCTAACATTTACCACAGTTACAAAAATCTGAGCCACATGATTCCCCATGCTACCAGTGTCTTTGATGAGGTCTAAAAATGAAGTCCTGAAAAAATTGTATTCCAAAATGAATATTTAGTGCTTTAAAAAAGTGAAAATCGTAAGTTGACCAGATTCACCTCCCATAGACTTACTGTGTGTACACCTTGGCTATTAAAACTCGCCCCGAGTTTTAATTGTTTATTCATGCATAACTTGCCATTGGCAGTGTAACTTTCCAAACTTTTGTATTCTAGGGTGTTTATTTGTCCATATGAACACTACTCTATAGCTCAGATATCAAAGTTTGACAATTTTTTAAATTGAAGCTCCACAATGTTAGCCTATCACTTTAAAGGTAGAATACTTTGCAGGCTTGTTGTTTCATAATTCAGAATGAGATTCTACACAGAGTCAAATGGTGGCATCTTCTTTGCTGGACTGCCCAACACCCCTTGATCAAGCCAACAGGATAGATTGTGCTGCTTTGTCGATTCTGACATGATGCAAACCGGATCTGGAATTCTGGATCACTGGGTCTACATGTGATACAATACTGCGCTCTCATCTCATTCCAACACATGGTGGCTGAGAATGTGTACTTTAATTTTGAACTTTTCTCTGTATGTCAGAGAGTTTGATTTCAGTGCATTGTATTGTACAATGCAGAATATGTTGGATGATACAATGACATACTACTGTATACGCTGAATATTTCGCGGTGGTTTTATTTTAGCGAATTTCGTGACTTACTGAATGCGAAAATTTTCACTTCCTGATATTTCTGTACAAAGTGAATATAAATACAATAAAATCGCGAAAATATACACTTGCGAATTCCCCGTTTTGAGGCGAAATCGCGAAATTATATGGACGCGAAATATATGGCGTATACAGTAATAGATCAGACGGGCAAACTCTAGTTTCATATAACATCCTGGAAGTAGATATTTAGAAGAAAACTTTAGATGCTGAATGCTGTTATTGTGGGAATATGTGTGGTGTTATCAAAGCGCACAATTATCGACATCAACATCACACCAGTCATTATGGACCTTCTTACACTTTTTCTTTCCTTCATATGTTCAATATACATGACCAATGTAAGTTTCCTAGTATCCCTTGTAAATAAATCAAATATTTACTAGTTGCATTAAACCATTAAATCTTTTATCCCTTCTGTAAAATTATCGCCTCTCTGATGCAATTTAATGCAAATTATAAAATGAAAAGGTAGCATACCAAGGGAGGGGCCTGTTGCACCAAACTTTTACCAGAAAAATATGAAAAATGCCAGTTAGCGTAATGATTTTACCACAAAGGAATAAAACTCAGTTTTTCTCTGGTAAAAGTTTTATGCAAGTAATGCAACACTCCAGGCGTAAATAATCGGACATCGATTGACATGCGCCGTTAAAACCAACAACAACAAGCCCCAGGGAATTAGTTTGTATAAATTGGGCAGGGCCAGTCGACAGCAGTGCCCATGTACCACAGCCCAGGGATCCGTAAATAAAATAGTGCATTTAAATTTTACCAAATTTTCATCAATTTTAATATTTTTTATGGACTACAGAAAATTGCAAAATACCTCACCACCAAGAAGTATTGCAGGTCCAAGTTTAGGTTGGTTGTATCCTGCATGTATGCTACTTGTATTTAGATGGTCAATGATGCAAAAACTAACACCCTACCCTCTACTTTATAACATGCAGATAGGACACGGCAGCACACACACACAATCACTCACACACACACACACACACAATAACATGCAGATAGGACACGGCAGCACACACACACAATCACTCACACACACACACACACACACACACAACACACACACACCTGCACACACACACACCTGCATGCACACGCACACACACACACACACACGCACACGCACACACACACACACACACACACCCAATCATGCACACACAGTCATGCACACACACACAGATCTAACGTTACACGTTTCATGCAGTCACAAATTTACACACACTCTCTCATGCACACAAACATACGCACACTCAGCTCAGCAGCGCACATGGACGCACGCACTTTCGCGTCACACTAGCTCCAAGTCTGAACGACGCAACGTTGGCAACCAAAAATGTTCCATCCTGCATAAATCTATGGACAGTAATATCAACATTGTCGGTTCCCAACTTCGTTCAACTTAGACTAGTCAGCTAGTCACGATAATAATTTTAAACATTTTTTTTTTCAGAATTGATATTGTACTAATAGTAATATTGCCTGGTCTTTTTCCTCCCCCACCCATCCACCTCCCTTCCCCCACCCCACCCCTCCCCCTCTCATATTGTCCAGCCCAACATCACACGATAGACAGTCGGTTGGTCGGGAGCAAATTAGAAACTGCCCAGTTTTGAATTGTCAACCTGCGGCATGCGTACTGTTTATGTTAACTCTCCGAATAACAGACTGACGTATCGTTTATCTTACAGAAATTTTGATTCCCTTCTCCATTTTCTATTCATTCAACCACGGCACTCATCTCAGCACAGTTCGCACGGAGGTGAGGAGGCCTACCCTTTGCCGTGTATGTATGTTTTGAGTACGTCGTTAGCGTACAGTTAATGCACTGGCTATTGGGCCGGGCCGATCCAAACGGATCCTATTCGATATTCCGTAGTTGTCATGATAGTAAACATGGCGGATGTTCCGAGCGATCCGGGTTCACTTCGGGACTTACTTTTGATGAACCTTTCCGTTGTAGAGGCTGGGAGCTTTCCATCGGTGCAAGCCATGGTTCAAAGCCTGTAGCTTCCACCTGGTATATATTCCGGTACAGATGGCTTCCCAAACGAACAGATTTTATTCGATTGTTGACGCGATATTCAGAGACGTCCACATCAGATTATACAGCAAAACTGTACGATATTTTTTGTGTAATGATGTGCTATGATCAACAGTAAGCACCAGGGTTGCTGTACCGATAAGCGCGCATGCGACAACTACGGATGCTAATAACAATGACTGCTAATAAGTTCTCAACCTTGTATCCGTGCATAATTTCAACCTTTTAATTTTTTTTTTATTGTGTGGCAAGCATAAGACGAGTGGCAACTGAAATTATAATATTTCGATTGAAATAATAGATACCTGCGGCAAAGTCACTGTTTAAGTATGTTTTCCTATTTCGAATCGGATGTACTAAATGACGGTTGAAATTTAAAGGTAACGTGATCTCTTTTACAGCTCAACACAAAATGACTTTTGCACTAATTAGGCTATACTTGTGAAAGATTAATCATTTCCGTGACGAAATTGAGGATCATCTTATAAAATTTCATGTTTACTGAACTGATTCAATTTACAATTCAGTATTCTTCTGTTGGTTTTCGTCTACTCGCGACTAGGTTGCGACCAGTGCATAAAATTTGTCATGTAAATAAATTTCACATATCATTTCTTCAGATTCATAATGCATTTATTTCGTCCACTAAGAATAATGATGGTAATAACAAGCTGTATCATGACGAACATTAATGTAGATCAAGGGTCTGAAGATAAAGTAGTAATGATTCAATTTAAAATCTAACGGTCGATATAATTCCAACAACACTAAGCTTCATCTCTATGTTGAAGGCTCTTAAATAACACCAATGTATTCAAACAAATGACATTATATTCGGGTTAGTCCTCGACTTTGGGTAAAACTATTCAAGAAGCAAGTAAACTGTGCAAGGATACTAAAGTGAAAATGTTGTAGTCAAAAGTTGACTCATTAATAACTTCCATCAGTATACATTGAGACAAATTTGTGAGCTTTCTATGGGGATTGATTTCCCTATGGGGCACAAGATAAATAAAATGCTGGTATTCATGCTTAATTCTCATTGAGTAAACAAATTCAAGACAAATCTTTCGAGCCAGGAGATACACTCCAGCTGGTGTAGAGACTGGTATATCTTTCAATCTTGCAGTTTGGTTCGAGATGCATTGTAATGTATTGTAGTGTATTGTATTGTATTGTATTGTATTGTATTGTATTGTCACGTAATGTAATGTAAGATAATGTAGCGTAATTGTTTATTTTGTTGTTACTGTGTTTTGTAGCTCATTGTAAGATGTTTTATCACCTATATTAGAAATTATTTTGAACGATGATGTTTTTGTTTTTAACTTGGGCCCTGTTAAAGGCATTGTATAACAATGTTTCCAGTTCCACGATTCCCCATGTTACCAGTGTCTCTGATTAATGAAGCCCTGAAAAAATTGCAGTTTAAAACGATCCGGCTTTAAAAAACTGAAAAATCACTGAGCGATAAGTCCAGTTCCCCCCATAGACTACCGAGTTGCAGAATTTTCATCACCTGACAATAATTCATGTGCCGATTTTTATCTGTACATATTTTACTAGTGGCAGCATAACTGTTTTGTGTTCTAGGGTGTTTACTCGTCCATTCAAAGACTATCAGATATGTCAGATAGCTAAGTATGACATTTGTTTTAATGGGGCTTCCACAATGTTATGTAGTGTATTTAAAGCTATAGGGTTATCATTGAGGTTTTTTTTTTTGGGGGGGGGGTTCGGTTTACGGCGAGGATCATAGTTTTGGGGTTAGAGTTATGGGTTAATAGGGTAAAGTTTTGAGTCGCATTCACTGGAGGACTTTTCATATTATATCTGGCACCCAAGTGATTCCAGCTTTCCCCCATAGACTGCTGTGTTGCAGAATTTCCTATCGGCTGATAGGAAATTAATGTGCCAATTTGCATCTGCACATATTGTATTAGTGACAGCATAACTGTCCAAACTTTTGTGTTCTAGGGTGTTTATTTGTCCATTCAAACACTGTCAGATATGTCAGATAGCAAAGTTCAACAATTTTTTTTAAAATGTGTCTTCCACAGTGTTATATAGCGTCTTTAAGATAAACTCTCTGTAGCTTCACAGGGTGCCAAACCATTTGTTTTGTAGGCCTACATTGTTATGTTTTTATGATTTTGATTTGAATGGTTGAATAAAATGAAATGAAATGTGAATGGTAGAAAAATCTCGTATCTCAAATTTTGGTTTTCATGTATATTCTGTGCTCTTTTAGATAGAGAGCCTGAAGCCATATTTGGTTCTGTCCAAATCATGTACTGCATGTAAATACGTCAAGTCTCAAAAGGAGGCCACAAAAGACGGAAAAGGCCCATTTATGAAAAGGCAGCATTATTCACTTTTTGGAGGGGATGGGAGGACTCTCCTGAACATTTAACATTTTTAAAGGCAGGGGATCTCTTTTGCATGCCTATAAATTAACATTGTGTAAATGCAATGACATTTAGAAGAAAATGCCATCTGGGAACCTTAAGCAAAATATAGGAGCTAGAAACTCAGTTTTAGTGGAATTATAGTGACCGTTAGACTCAGATTCGAATTTTTTTTCTCGCGAGAAAAAAACTCCTACCATAGAACGTACAATAAACGGCTATTGTTTTTCTTTTGAATTTTTCAAATTCTACGCAATCACTGACCTTCAGATTTCACAGACATGCCCTTCATCAATAGCCTAAGGGCATGGGTTATCTTTTCCTGGTCTGCAGGGATGTTTGCAAATGAGATCCACTGCCTTTAAGATTCGTGGTTTTGTCGCCTCACCAATGATATGACAATGAGATAAAGTATTCAAACAGCAGTGGTTTGATAGGTAAATTAGGAAATCCATATCTGTTCGTTCATTAATGCTGATTGATTTGTTTTATCTTTCTTAGTTTTTGCTTTCCATTTGCCCGTATACGTCGCGATTAAAACCATCATGTGTATCCTCCAATTCTCCTCACCTTTTTTCACCATGGTAAACACGGGTATTATCATTACACTCATAGCAGACTGTACAGACAGTCGTAAGATAATACCTACCACCCCCCCCATACAAAATATTGACTGTCAAGTACGCCTATTACAGCATATAATAGTACATGTCTCTCCCGTATAGGCCTATACGTCTTTTAATACCACTTTCCTTCAGGATGCAGAGACGGATTGGGGGTGGAGACGAAATGCCAGTAGAACAATCCCCCTCCCCCTATACCCTTTCGCAGTCGACCTCCACTGTTTACTATTTTTTCTATTCTTCTTATTGTTTTGTTTTCGGGGGTGTCTCCCCTTTTCACAAATTCCTGGATGCGCCCCTGTAACATAAAACGGGACAAGTGGACGTTTTGATAATGACATGAGGGATATCTAATTGCAACCATTAACGGGATGGAGTGCGTGGAACGGGATTAACGAGAAACTAGGGTGTAGAAACTAGCAGGTAATTATTACTGTCTTCAAAAAGAAAGACCAACAAAGAGTATAAAAGAAGGATGGGATTAAAGGGTGTACAAAGTAGATAAAACCTTCTAAAGAAAGATTAACTTGAATAACTGTTTTAACGGGATTAATGGGATTAATGAGAATAACGGGTGTAAAAAGTAGGCCTAATCACCTCTGTATAACAAAAACGGACCAATAAAACCTTTAAACGAAGGATTAATTTGTTTAACGGGATTAATGGGATTAACGAGAATAACGGTGTACACAGTAATCCCTCTACAAGGAAAACAGACCTATAAAAACCTTTAAACGAAGGATTAATTTGTTTAACGGGATTAATAGGATTAACGAGAATAACGGTGTGCACAGTAACCCCTCTACAAGAAAAACAGACCTATAAAAACCTTTAAACGAAGGATTAATTTGTTTAACGGGATCAATGGGATTAACGAGAATAAAAGGTGAACAAACTAATCATCTGCCTTCAACAAAAAAAAGACAAATAAAATCTATAAAATGGTTATATTGTTTAATGGGATTAAGGAGGATAATAGGTGTAGAAGAAGAAAAAAAGACAAGCAGAAATAGCTCCTAGATGTCCAGCGTGAACGTTCGTCACAAGATGGCGCACAACGATTTGTGCGTGAAACGACAAACGGGACCGATGTGTCAAGCATTCACTAGTTTTCCAAGTTCAGGATAAAATACTTAGATATCAATTATTGAGTTGTGTGACGTCACCAATTTTCTTATCAAATTGATTTTTGTGGATCCAATTGCTCTCTTCCCGGGGGCGGCGCCAGGGTGAAATCGTGTGTGTGTATGTGTGTGTGTGTGTGTGTGTGTGTGTGTGTGTGTGTGTGTGTGTGTGTGTGTGTGTGTGTGTGTGTGTGTGTGTGTGTGTGTGTGTGTGTGTGTGTGTGTGTGTGTGTGTGTGTGTGTGTGTGTGTGTGTGTGTGTGTGTGTGTGTGTGTGTGTGTGTGTGTGTGTGTGTGTGTGTGTGTGTGTGTGTGTGTGTGTGTGTGTGTGTGTGTGTGTGTGTGTGTGTGTGTGTGTGTGTGTGGAGGGAGGGGAGGGG
>JZLH01S0612386.1:2350-12429 GCA_001188425.1 Eucidaris tribuloides
TTATATGACCTGTACACATACATGTATTGGAATCATATCTGCGTGCTTATTTGAGCTGTGATCCAACATATCCTTAGAAATCCAAATTTCCTCAAATCTGGACGGATATAGTTGAAATGATTTATGTCAAATATATACATTCATTATTCATTCATCATGTTATTGTGAACTCATAAGTGAAAAATATTTCAAATAATTCTTTGATGACGTTTACCAAACTTAGGCTCAATGTTACCGTACATGTTTTACACATGTCAGCATTAATTGATTGTTAAACAGGCCTAACAGATGTGCATATCAATATACTATGAACCAATACTGATAACAACTCAGCACACTTATAATAATAATAGTCCATGGAAATGCATCGCCCCCCCCCCATGTTGACCTGTTGACCGTAGTATACAAGTTCAGTACCGTCTGTGCGCTTTTATCTTCTGGAGGGAGTATGTGTCCCCATTTTTCCTTCCCTATTGATAGATCACTGCTTTTCATTCTGAGATAAATTAAAAGTACTAGCCATATTTACAAGTATGACTTCAAAGACATTTACACTATAAGGAATTCCTCACGATAACATACATTTTACAAAATGATTAGTACAATATGACCTCTTGAGGGTCAAATATAGTCCTCCGAAATCCAATGAATACAGCAAATACTCTATCTTCATTCTATAGTCATATATAAGTTACCTTAATCCTACTGTCATTAATGTACATCAACAGAGTAATAATGCCTGATGTAGTCATATGTATGTACAACCACTATACAGAACGCTATTGTGTGCTCCATCATTTACAACAATCAATGCATGATGATCAAGTCTACATAATGATCTGGAACTGTGGGTTCAGAACACACATCTTGTCTAATTAATGTCCACACACAGAAAAAAAAACAGTGCTGTATTCTGAGTTTAGGAAGTAAACAAGCAAGTAGCATGTAATGAATTTTATGAAATCAACTAATACAGTGATATCAACTCATGATGAAAATGTTCCTTTGTGAACAGTTTTGACATTGCAAAAATAAAATTTCCTCATTTCAAATCATTTTCTATAAACCACACAAAATCTTTCCAAACTACTACCTATTGCATATTATTTATAAACGCAGATGAATCATACACCCAAACATTTAGATTTGATATGTTACAGAGATTTCAATCAATTTATATTTTTTTATTTTTTACAGGAATTGAATTCAATAACACATCTCAATGCAGAGTTCCGTATTTATTACTAATTTCTATGTGTGTGAAGACAAAACTTGTGTCCAGCAACACCACGGTGCAGTCTCGTCTCAAGACCCAACGTGTTAGTTTATAACAAGAATACATTTGCAGATGAAAGTATGACAGAAATGCTTTTGAGGGTAAAATGGACTGAAACAAAATGTACAAATCCAACATGTTGTTTGGGTGTCGAATGTGGCTCATAGTGGATATTGAGAACGATATCACAATAGATGTATCACTTGAAATGACATTGTGTAAAACACTGAGATTCTCATAAGTTGTGAATTAATTAAATTACAAGGAGTTTGCAAATGGGGCCTTTTTGTCCCACAGTCTTTATTATAACTTGAATATTTCGATGGCACGATCATTGTATAACGATTAAATATAATCATCCTCTACATTCTTAAAAATTCAGCGGATCAGTCTGACTCGGAGAAAGGATCCTTGAGGGGCTGCTCGAAACAGTTCAGGTTTAACCACAATTCCGGCGTAGTCATTGATCAAAATCCAAGTCAGGTTGACTCATATTTTGGTCACCGTGACCGCAATTGGTTGAAACTGACCTTTTTCGGAGTTTGCCCCAAACGGATTCCTTTTCCGAGTCATGTCTGACACCAGGAGTTTTTAAGAGTCTTATCCCTTTTAAATTGTAGATCGGTGAATTATAGAAGGATGTTGATGAATCAGACTGGTGACAGGCCTTTAGAAACAGAGGCATTATCCAACAGCGTGTACTTGTATCGGCATCGGGCGATACGCAGACTGGTGTGAGGGAATGATGTCAGTAAACACGCACATCAATGCATCCTGTATACATAGACAATTACAAAGGAATAAATACAGGTGTAAACTTATTAAAACGGTTGAGATGAATAGAGTTGATGCCCCCCCCCCAAAAAAAATAAATATACAAAACGGTCACTTGTTCATTTTGATTACACATCATATTACTACTTATAACAGTCCCTCCACTGATTCAAACCATTGTGTAGCGGCACCGCACCCCCCCCACATCCAACATGACTGACAATGACTGACAATTTGGCATACGAGGGCGAGGTTTCCACCTTTTCTCTATTGAAATTTTTCCATTTAGTTACAGCAAATTTTAACAAGTTACAGTGTAATTGGATCAAAAGTTAGTCTTCTCGAACATTAGAAGTTTATAAACCTTTCAACAATCTTCATTAGTTACCTCTTCATACTCTTATAGGAAACAACACGGATCAACATGCAAATGCAGTGTATTTGCCCATTCTCTCCCACTCCTAAGTGCCTTATTTCATAAACCGTGCTTGCTTAAAATTTGTGTGGGGTTGTGTACCTGACCAACATATGTGACGCATTCTGACCTTAAGCTAATATGACTATTTTCATTTGCTTTTTTTAGTCGAATCGTAAGCATGGTAAGAAATTAGGCTGGCCTAAATAGAAACATCAATGGATAAGACCTTTTGTGGAATTTGTATTTAATTACAACGTTTCACTAGAAATACACTTTGAAAAAATTGACCGAATTGATAGATAGGAATAACACAATTGACAAGCTAATTACCAAAATTTCACACATGATATTGATACCTTTACTTTTGGTGCCCATGAAGCATAACCAAATAGCTTGAGCCTGTTGTTTTCGCTTAAAAAAATCAACCTTGCTAATAAAAGTATATAAAATTAATGGGCTTGGTCATGTATACATATAAGGCTTTCTTTAAATTCAGTATCATAATCATTTCAGTAATAACACGGCACTCTTGATTGTGTCAATTGCGGCAGCTCACATTGATATGCATAATCCTGGGGTGCGTTTGAGAATATCACAGAATCACCAGTAGCGAGATCGTCATACAGAGTTCAAATTAATGATTGTTTATGTTCATAGTTACACAGGACTCTCCAACATCCCAGCTAACTCTGGACTTACGCTGTAGGACGATAAACCTGATTCTCCATAAACTTCCCGCTCAGATCCCCCATCGATCCTAACGACCGATTCCTGTCAGGTCATTGAGTCGAGGCTCCGCCTGATGACTGCCACACAACGTCAAACTAGGTAGATGGAACCCATCACAAGACGTATAAGCAGGCGTATGAGACCGATCAATACATGTCAAATACACAAACCCACATCTTGAAAAACTGATAATAACTAGACCAGTATGACATTACATATTACTATAGTCTGGAATGTGTAAATTACAAACCGTATTACAGTAAACTATGCTATGTGTTTTTGTTGTTGTTTTTCGCATTTTGAGAGACAGATCTCCGTAATTTGATTCCCAACTTGATATATTGTACACATACTGGCTAAAAAAATACACTTGCATTGTAGGAATGGGCATTTATACCCAATTTCAACAACTTATACAGCATTACAAGGTGTATTAACTTTCGTCAACATCGTTTGACACCTTTCTGCGCTTTTAAGAAGATACTCCTATTCTAACAATTCCGAACAGCGTTGCGTCTGCCGGACGCAACATGCGACAATTGTTTTAGTCTTGAAAACCAGAATTCTTCAAAAACTTTATTCATTTATCGTTAACCAAATGTTGCAACAATGTTGGAACAGTTATCCTTACAGATTTTTCAAGGCATTTGATTTCTTGTTGACCACAACCTTCCTTAATCAAAAAAGTTATCCATGTTTGGTGTTCGCATGGTGTCATGCTTTCATGGATGCCACTGATTTATTCAAAAGACAGCAGTGTGTACGCTACAATAATATACCTCTGGGCACAAAACTTGGCCTATCCCGGGAGGGTCGCTCTCACACCGCTGCGATCGCACCCGCGTCATGAAAAGGATCGTAAAGGGCCTTTTCCAGCCCTCGGGCGTCGTCGACGTCTTTTGGAAAAGGGTAGCTTTTGCAGCACCGTTCGCTGGCCAATCGCCACTTTTAGGGTAAGCCTTTTCTCACAATGTCACGCCATTTAGGTGATACTAATTTGGTTATGTAGATGGCTGACCATTGGGGGCTGTAAATTTTTGGGATCTAATAACATCTTCCAACATGAACATCTTGATAATTAGGAGAATATATTATATGAATTGTTAAGTAAACCTCTTCGGGTATGCACATGTACAATTTATGTTTTAGATGAGAAGGGACACTTGGGGGTCATTAAAATGAGATTGATTTCACTGTTTACGCACTTAGGGTATTCAAATTAGTTGAGATTCCTCGTTTAACGCCAACTTAGGGTATACAGAAATAAGTGAATTTCCTGGAGGCAACGCCATTAGGTAGCTTTTTGATGCTGCTTATACGGCCATTTAGGGTTTGCAAATTTGTGTATATATACGTTACGCTTTAGGTGGCAATCTGAGTTTCGTTGTGGGGAGACAGGCCGTGTGGGGCGAACCGCCCCCCCCCTGGGGGCCTATAGTCCTTTGGCAAAAAATCATAAATGATGCTGCCCAACAGTTCCAAAAACAGAGTACTTGGAATACGTTGATGAACCTGACGTTTGCAGAAATCGTCACTGTAAATCGGGTTGTTTACATGTCTGATTTTAGATGATTTTCAAACTAGTGGGCAAGATGACAACATCTCAAATTGAACCATCAATGCCGAAGCATTCAAAATATGTTCCAGAAAAATCCCCTCGCACAGATTTAATTGATTGGGTTTAGAACAAACTAGCATATGTAATCTGAAGCCAAAAATACTGGCATGTGGTACACAAGATGATCTAAGTGGAGACAGTAGACTGTCAATGTATTCTGTACAGAAGCGAACAAAAGGCTTTTTATGCTTACAGCTCACTGAAACGGTTTGGTATTTATTGTTGAGGAGCTGAAGTTGTTTTACAGTGATATATGCAGACCAATACTAGAGTATGCTGATGTGTGTGGAACTCTGGAATCACGGAAAAACAAGCTGATGAATGGAATCTGTACAAAAAACGTGCATGTGATGAATAATGTTAGGCCCATTCATTTTCGTATCACGACTGACCTCAATGTATGTACACTTGATTCTTGGAGATGAGAAGAGAGGTACACTGCCATAAATTTGCAAAAGAGGCTTGTATCTAATGAAAGACTAAATCCCTCTTTACCCCAACCGCATCTTCAAAGTCAATGGGCAGAAGCTGAGGAACAGCCCAAGAATCTCAACACTTGTGCAGAACTCCGTGTTTTTTAAAAAAGAGTCCAATAACCCTTCTTTCATTGACCTCTGAATAATGAATTGATTCAAACAGTACATGAACGTGCTCCTTCTTATATAGCACAGTGAATGCATATGTAATATATAATGGATTTCAGTTTTCAATGTTGGTAATCCCACCCATCTTTTTTTTGGTGTATTTATATGAATATGGGGGGGTGGGGGCGCGTTCAAATATCAAATCATATTAATTCAATCAGATGGGTTAACTTCATTTTATGTTAATTATTGGGCTATTCTCATTCAGTTTACGTTGTTAATTCAATGGGGGCGGAGGCGGGCTATTATACATGTCAAATATTATTGTTGCCGGCAATATACATGTATATACATGTAGTTGCCGTCTATCGGTCTATCATAAATTAACAACCCAATACCATAATTCGCTAATCACTCTCTGTTTCGGTTATTAGATGGGGGAGGGTAGTATGGGCTAATTCTGCAATTATGTATCCTGCTTCTGATCTATGACTTGATTTGTTTTTGTTTTTATTTATCTACTAATTTGTGTACTAGAATTAGGTGGGTTTTTGTTTGGTTGGTTTTTTGTCCTTGATTTAATTTTGTGTGTGTGGGAGGGGGGGGGGGCTGTATTCATGTCTATTGGATGGGAGTATTTACATGTATGTGTCTTTTATCATACTTCCTTATTTCATGGGCTATTAATACTCAAATTTACAATTTCTGTACGTGCAATCAAACCTGTCTTTATCACTTAAAATGGTGCGGGGGAGGGTGGTTTACACATGCAAAGTTGATGGGCTAATTTATTTATTAATTAATTTATTTATCCTCTGTCAAATTACATTAAATTAGATTTACACATGTTTATTTATATTTATTTTGGAGTTTACTTCATGAGCACCTCAATTTTTAATTTTTAATCTTTAACGAACTATTTTAACTATATAATGTTTTAATTAGTGCGTTTCCAATTTGCTGCCGTTCTTAATTTAATTTAATTTAATTTAATTTAACTGGGGTGGGGAAGGAAATTGTTTATTTGTCAAATGTTCGGGCCTATTTGTGTGTCTTTTGTTTTCATAAATGTTTGTATGTACTTGTGTAATTATTTTGATATCCCAATTGTATTTTTATTTGCATTTTTAATTGAACATGTATGTATGAATTTGAATATTTTTAATTGTAAAGCTCCTGCAATTTGGCCTAATAAATCTATCTATCTATCTATCTATCTAAGAATTGTAACGATTAAATACGCCTTTCAGGATTGTATTAGTGATATTCCAATACATTACTCCAGTGGCGTATCTAGGAAATTGCGCCCCTTCCAACAATTGAAACAGGGGGGCAAGTACTAAAATTGCGCCCCTTCCAGCAGTTTCCGCCTTGGCCAATGTCGAAATCGCGTCTTTCCAACTCGTTTTTTTGGGCCGGTGGCTTCAAGAGTTATTCGTGAAATTAATATTTCAATGTCCTTTTTCCTCCCCCTTTTCTACCAGTTTCTTCCACTTGTCTTCATTTTCCCTTGTTTTTCTTCAAACGTTTGCCTTTTTTTGCGCCCCCTTGCTCCCCGATAGATACGCCACTGCATAACTCTTCAAACGGAATATAGACCCCTCCCTTTCCCCTGTCGCGCGCTGCATGTGCGTATCACTTTTGTGGGGTTAGGGTTTTTTCCGGCCCATCTTTTGGGGTGAAATTCACACGAAAAATGTAAAACTTATATTGGGGGTACTTTTTGTATAATTTGTGATGAGTAACTATAGACAGTTGAAATAAAGTCGATTTTGTGGAAAACGTCCGGAAAATCTACGAGATAGGGGTAAACAAATTTACATCATTACCAGATGTCGGGATGTGTTTAAACATTTATGGGAGGATAGGTCTGTTAAAATGTAAATTATGGGCACGGGCCTGCCCTGATATAGCAAGTGGAAAGGGGAGTGGATTATAGGCCTACAACAACTAATACTGTAATACTTTTAATAAACCTTACTCTACGCTATGTGTCAAATCTACAATAAAACTACAATAAAACAAAACGCCAATTCATCACTTCAGAAATTATCATATTCCTCATAACATGCAGGAATAGAAGTACATGTTAGCCTTCATATCTTATATTTAATGTATAGTGGTATTCATGTATTACTATTACTTACCTTATCTCCCTCGTGTGGTTATGGATTGACACGCATTCACAAGGCATATCAATAACGACTCCCCGACGTGTACGTCGAATAAATTGAGGTCCTCCAGTCTCGTGAACCGGCCTGCCTCCAACCCATCGGCCAGCCCTGACACAGTCTCGGGGGGCAAGTGGCTGACCGACAACACCTCGATGGGACACAGGGCGAGATTGGCCGACATCCGACTGACAAGGCTGGCCGATAGGTGGGTGCTGTTAATGCATACCTCGGTGATCTACGTAATAGGGAGAAGGAAGGAAACACAACGACATGTTAACACTATGAAACAATTCATGTTTGAGAGGGAAAGCCAGGATTGAAATTAATCAAAGAGAATCATTACATAGTAAAATCTAAAAAAATTTGTCTAAATTAATTTTGTTTCATATGATGTTTCCATATAAACAAGCCTGTTTTTACAAATCTTTTTTTTTTGTCACACGTTTTATAATTTTTCAAATTGTATTTGTGTTGTTCTAATACATGTACATTTAACGTTTAATGCTGTACTGTTTTTAATGGTGGAACGAATAAAGTTGAATTTGATTTGATATTACCCAGTACAAGGCCTTTTTTGTAATTGTACCTGTGGTTTATAATTGCAAAAAATGGTATTTTGTAAACATGATGATTGTAATTTTGTGCTGTGATATATCTAAACGCATCATTGCAAAGTAATTGCGTCTCTAAAAACTTCTGCAACCTTTTTTTGTCTGATGATGTAAAAGATAAAGGGATATATTAAATATATACACTATTAGATTCACCTAGAAAAAAAATGTATATTTTGGGAGGTTAGTTTCATTGATTCAATTTCCAACTTGTCATTTTCATGACTGGACATGGCGAAGTTTTTTTTAGGTTCTCTTTGTGTAGCCGAATATTATGACACGTTGCCAAAGTCCGGTTGAATGAGAGCCACAAATCTCTATCTTAAATTCGGCCAAGTCGTAAAACAAAGAAGTGTTGAACGCAGCAAAACAGCAAATTGTTAATCACATCACGTTATAAACAAAATTATATTATTGGATAGTTCAACGACAGTCATATTCACTGGCTAAAATTCAGGGGAATGGGGGATATATCCTCCCCACCTGTCGAGGAGGGAAGAAAGTAGTTGGCTTGTTTAAATGCCCCTAAACTTTTCAAGAAATTAAGAGATTACTTTTTATATCAATAAATCATTGACAGCATACCAGTGAGAATTTCTCCTCAAATGCCGTTGAAATGCTTGAAATTGTTGAAGTTAATTCCCCAAAACGCAAAATCTGCTCTGTCGCATTGTCCCTTCACTTGCATTCTGTCAATAAGTTCAACGTAATTTCTGAAAATACCTGCGTAGGACCTTATATCTGTATATCATACTTCTAAACTTATCAACTGCTTGAAAGCACTGGCTTATCGAGGAGGGGCAGGGGGGGGGGGTGGGGTCCACCACTTTTTTCGGGAGGGATGGGGTGTTGTCTACAAATAGTTGTATACCTCTTATTTTCAAGTAAAATGTTTTCAGTTATTGATATAGATTATAAAATTAATGCCTTAAAATACTAAAAAAAAAAAAAATTCCCGATGTTTCCAATTTTATACACGCACGCCTGTCCATTTCTAACATGCTTTCCATCGATTCAAAGAAGGCATTACATCAACGCCAAATGAAGCAAAAGGTAGGCTGATGAAATATGGTATTACAAAACAATGTCAAAAATAAACTCAGATATTACTCTATCACCTGAGGATACAAGGAGCCCATCCGTCACATTACAGCATATATTGAGTTGACAGTCTAATTATGTTTCAAATGGTCAGGACTTTTTATTCGGAATTTTGCAAACGTGCCAACTCTCATTTTTGGGGGAGGGGGAGGGGAATTATTCAAAATCAAGTGCTGTGGGGATAGGGTGGGGAAGAGGATGGGATAATGTTCCCAGATTTACGCTCACGGTCACGTTCAATCTCAGTTGGGATCGAAACCGCTTTTACTTAACTTATTTATTCAAATAACTTATTTATCTCTTTTTTAGGGGGGATTATTCAAAATCGTGTGCTGAGGGGGGGTTAGGTTGGGGAAGAAGATGGGATAATGGGTCATGGGTATATGGGTAATAGTAATTAAAGTCGCTTTCCTCGTCCCCGTCATTAAATAACAACAACAACAACAAATAGTAATCATCATCATCATCATCATCATCATCATCATCATCGTCGTCGTCGTCATCACCACCATCATCATCATCATCGTCGTCCCGCTCGACTAACTCATCAACTCAAGGGGAGGAGGCTCAAGGCCCGGGGGTATGACGTACGTCACGTATCGCTGACAACGACGCAAAGTTTGAAGAGAACAACAAAGCTAATAGGCCAACATTCCCGCCATCAGCGATGATCGTCTGCAGATATAAGGTGAGAGGCGGTGGGGTGGGGTGGGAGGTTGGAAGATTTGAGTGAGGGGGTAATACTTTCGATTAACTGGTGGACTGAAACTGGAAGTAAATACCAAATTTACGGA
>JZLH01S0612388.1:7301-24661 GCA_001188425.1 Eucidaris tribuloides
ATCACAATAAGCTAGAATTGAAATGAAAAGATTCGTATAAATAATAAGAATGAGAGTGTCGCAACATCAGTAATAAATAATCTCATCGTGGAGTGATAGACATTTCAAAGAAAGGTTTCGTGTTCATGAGAGTAAAAAAAAGCCGAACATAAAACCGACACACACACACACACACACACACACACACACACACACACACACACACACACACACACACACACACACACACACACACACACACACACACACTACACACACACACACACACACACACACACACACACACACATTATTTGTTAACCAGAAAATTAATTATGTCTGCCTTAACATCAGATGGGGTTACAATCTTAAAAATCCGTCCAACGTGATCACGCCTAAAGTACGTCTAAATGACCAGATTGGTAAAGCAAGTTTCTACAAAATTGCCAAGAAAAGTCAGTTACAATGTTTTGTTTTTCCTCTTCAAATTGAGTTTTTGAAAAAAAAAATGAAACTTTTTGGTTTAATATCGAAGAAGAAGGCGTGCGATACAAGTTGGAAATTTAGGCATAATAACCACTTGTGCTGAAAGTGTAGTGTATTTCTTGATTGACGTGCATGTATATACCGGTTCTGATAAATTTTCATTCTAACATGTATTTGTGACCCCGTCACCACGATGCACTTATACAGTCGCACAAACCACAGGTAAGGAAAGTGCCAAATATCATAATAATGATATAAAGTGTAAAAGCGAAGTGTCCTCAAAACTCAAACGTTTCATGACTTCACATGTTCTGAAACTTAATATTTATTTCATATTTTTCATCCGAAGTATTTTTTTTCCTTTGCTTATGTTTCATAAGATATGCGACTTTATCAGGCCATCGTGACGACAGGTTTTATTCTTTCTTAAAGAACGAGTTAAATTTCAAAAAGTAAATTATTATATTCATTCGTCCAGCCTTTGTTGTTGTTTATTTCTTACTTATTTACTAATAAATTTATTCGTTCTATATATATTTTCTTCTCCTCAAGTCAAAGGCGTGGAAATAATTGAAGAGCTTATTTCCAAAAGGCGCCAAAGCCATGTTTCACTCAAACCGACTTATTAACATCGACGCATTTGTCACGTACTTCCCTAACTATAGAATCAAGTCTGAAGCCAAATTTCACACGCAAGTTTAACATATCTTAGGCTGTACCTTGATTTATCCATAAGCGCGTGCAAAAACTCGAGAAAACAAATGGGCAGTTCCAGCGTTACGGACATTACATTCAGACATTTTTTTGCAACTTTGGGGGCTTATTTCTAGAAACCATCATTATCATTCTGAACCTATTGGTGGTAATCTCAAACAGGTCACCCTGAAGTGTTAACAGTTTAAAATATGAATAAGTTTCTATTTATCGTTTGGTAGTTATCATGCATAATGCTTGCTGTTACGGACATTACATTTTTTGGACATGACTTTTCACCTACCAACGCATTTGTCAAAAATTCTGTGAGCTTAAGCATGAAGTGAAGCCAATTTTTTTTCTGAAATGGGTGCTGAGGACCTGTTTAAGTTGTAGGATGACAATTAAGTACAACAGATTCAGTATATCCTGTACAGGACCATAAATGTTGGCGTTAGGCGGACATTACATTTTTAACGTTACGGACATTAACACTCCTCGGACCACTTTTTTAGGTCCTTATATTTATACTTAAATATTTGATACTAATGTAAAGCTAATATTAAGTCATTTATAAATTAATTTCTGAAGTGCTGTTGAATGTGAAATAATGAGACTCAAAGATTGTGCATTTTTCAAAAAAGATAAGAAAATTTTGCAAGAAAATGTTTTTTTTGAAGAAAAGTATGTCTAAATATACTTCAAATGTATGCAAATACCACTTAAATTAAAGAGTTCGATGAGTTCTATTGTGTGATACTAAATTTATCACTGTAGCACATATATTTTTGGAATTATAACAGATTTCATGATTTTGAGCTCGGGTAACATTTTTCGCGGAATTGCCCAAATGCATTTTCTCCAAAGTTACTAAAGTTGATGAAGCGCCTTTTGGAAATAAACTCTTCAATGAGAGGGCACGATGTTTCCAGTACATTTCCCGCAATTATCAAAACGGAATCTCATAATTATGTTTTATATGTATATAACTAGTTCATAATTACACATTCATTACTGCCAAACTTAGAAAGGGAAAGCTTATTATTCATATATTTTATTTCATCACTCTTTTTTTCACTAGAAGGACTAATGAGAATATTTAAGGATTCTTGTCTCCGTATGCCAAATGCAGTTATACGATAGGTCACATTTCCATATGAAAAAATCTAAGGAGCTTGTTTTAAATTCTTTCTGCGGAATTTCAATACATATTTTTATTTAATCAAGTAAAAAAAAAACAGCCCTCACTGTAGTTAACAAGCCCAACGATGAAGCTATCAGACAAATTACTAGTAATCAATATGAAAGTATAATTGAAGCAATAAACTAAAGGAAGAAATCATGGTTTGCAGTAGGATACACCCTCAGGCACCGTGGTCTGCAGAAATTGTAATTTAAAGGTAGGGGTGACGCCAGGGTAAAATCTTAGGATAGGCGATATCCGATATATAGACAAGCGGGGAGCAGGGAGACAACGATGATGGAAAAGAAGTTCTGCATGCCTAAAAATGCGTTTACTAGCCAAATCAATCACAATGTGGGGAGGGGGCGAAATTTTATTGAAAAACAGTAAAATCACCGTTATTTTAATTACTTTGAAAACCATAGGGGTCTAGTTTAAATGCTTTGCTTAAGGTTATTACATGGTATTTTCTCTTATATAACAGTGTATTTATTTATTTATTTGTCAAGGTATGCGAAAGAGACACTCTGCCTGTGCAGGTAGGTTCACAGGTGAACTCTCAATGGGCAGTCCACACTCTAGTCCTCTCCAGGCTCTGGTCAGAATGAATACCAACTCTCGCTCTGTCATTTACAGATATTTATGTAAATCTATCCTGTTTTCTATTCATTTATAAAGCCGAATGATGTTACATGATTATCACAATCAGCCTCTTGTTGAGGGAAAATATTGGTAAAAAAAATTATTTATGCAAAATTAATACTTAATGACTTTTTGTCCCTTAATTGGTATTACTGGGGTACTTCTGTCTATTTGTCTACCAACATACTTGCCTATGTATGTATGCATGTATGTGTGTATGTGTGTATGTGTGTATGTGTGTATGTGTGTATGTGTGTATGTATGTATGCATGTATGTATGTATGTATGTATGTATGGATCTATCTATCTATTAATCTATCAAGCTATATTTCTATCTATTTAACTATCTATATATCCGTCTATCTATCTATCTATCTATCTATCTATCTATCTATCTATCTATCTATCTATCTATCTATCTATATATCTGTACATGGATATGTATAGTACCACCTTTATGTGTCAATCCATTGCTTGTAATCTTGTTGTATGCGAAATAATGTTATTTTGAACACTCTCCAGTTGCATTGCCGTTTTACTCTTTGCCCTGTGCATTATGAATACCTAGGCTGCTGGATTATTTTCATATCCCCTATAAACAATGCGTTGTTTACAGGTGCACCCATGCATGAGTGACCCTGAACTATAATGTATTGCTAGTAATACTGGGGGGGGGGGGAGGTGTGAATAGATAAAAGAACAAGAAATACATTGTTCTCGAACAATTGAATAGGCAATATTCCTCTGCATGCAGACTGTCGACGAGAGTCGACGGCAGCGAGTTAGCGTTGGTGACAGTGGTCGACCGTAGCGAGTAATACACCGATATGCGATTCAGGAAATTGTGTACAGTGTCTAAAAAAAATTGTGCAAGTAAAAACCGCCCTCATTGGCAATTAGTAAATACTCTTGTGACATTATGCTTACATCAACGTCAAGAACTTAGTCTTAGCTTTCAAATAACGTTAGTTTTGTTCAATTTGCTTGTTTTAATCTTGAGATACGCTTATTTAAATAAGAAATGGTAAAATCACAATTGTGCCACTTTTACTGCAGCCCCTTGTAAAAGTGGCACAATTATGATTCCCCCCTTTTGTTGTTTACAAGATATCTCAAGATCAAAACAAGTAAATTGAACAAAACAAATGACATCTGAAAGCTAAGACTTTGCCCTTGGCGTTGATGTAACAATTATGTCACAAGAGTATTTTCTAATTGCCAAAGAGGTCGCTTTTTACTTGCACATTTTTTGAGACATGTTGCAGCACCTCTAAAAAAAATTGTACAACTGAAAAGCGCCCTCTTTGACAGTTAAAATATAGTCTTGTGACATGATTGTTACATCAACGTCAAGGGCAAAGTCTTAGATTTCGAACGTAATTTGCTTTAATGAATGGAAGGTTTGCAGAGAGAATTTAAGATGCAGAATAAATTTCGTTGTTCATCTCTGTAATTTGCTTTGTTCAATTTACCTGTTTTGATCTTGAGATATCTTGTAAACAACAAAAGGGTGGAATCACAATTGTGTCACATTTACGGGAAGAGGGCCTGATGTTATCATTGACTGTAGTAAAGGGGCACATTCGTGATTTTACCTTTTCGTTGTTAACTGAACATATCTCAGAATTTAAACAAGGACACTTCACAGAACAAACAGCATTTAAAAGCTAAGACTATGCCCTTGATGATGATGCAAGCATCACGTCACAAACATGTCTTTTCTCGTTCCCAAAGAGGGCGCTTTTTACTTGCACAATTATTTTTGAGACACACTGTACATGGTATGGACTGGTGGTAAGTCGAAGATTTCCCCTACCTCGTATAGTGGTATCCACGTTGATACTCTAAAGCCCCGGCCACCAAGGGAGGTTAAATGCATTCATATCATAGTCTGATAGCAGACCCGAACAATACGCATACTGACATAGACATACATACACGTATATTCACAAACACACAAACACATATATACACACATACACAAATAGACATATACACACATAGGCCTGCACACATACACACACACATACACACATGCACACGTACACGCATATACACACATGCATACATACATACATACACATTAGCACACTTACGCTTATACCAAACATACATGTTTGGGTAAAATATGTTCTAATCTGCTTCAACCATCATTGGACTGTAGGGCAACGCCATTTATCGTCATTTTACGTAGTCCCATCAGTGGTATTTTACAAATCCCTAATGATGATTATTTAAATATTACTAAACCCTTAAATAGGGTTTGTTATCCTAATACCATTTACGCGTTTTTGAGAAAATTAAATTAAATTAAAATTATTCTGCAGGTTATTTATAATGTCGTGACCAAGTCCGTTTAATCAGTGTACAAACTACCGCAGACTTCTACCGTGTGCAAAAATAAATTACGTGGCTGGAATATCACGCCGTCACATCCTCGTTCACAATCGGGAGTGCTTGACAACCTATGTAGTCACAATGCTCCTGTGAATCTGAAGGTGTTTGGATACTGAATAGGAACTTCGGTGAGGCGAAACTATTCTATGAATAACGGAGAACTGCGTGAATGGCTTTTGTTCTTGTGACTAATGTTTATGTCTGTGAAATCCTATTGAACGGTGATTCCTTCTTCTACGAATGGGACTAAGAACTTGCCTCACTAATTAGTCGATTATCTCATCAATGCGCAAACAAAACTTGGAGAACAAATGTGTTTTCTCATCAGCAACTTCATCTTAATCAAATTGTAATGATATTTTTCAGTACCAATCTGGAGACTACGAAACATTTTTTTCTAGAGCGTTATTTGGTCAATGCCCCACAGTCCATATTGCATAATTTCCTCATATAAAATATAAATGTACGCTCACACCCTACACGGCGAAAACCGGTGTGAATTTTAAAGGTAGGGTGGTACCCAATTTAGATACCAAATAAGGTGGTAAATTGTAACACTTTGGGTGTATGTTACTTAAACACCAACTGGTTTACTTCAAACACACAAGAATAGTATTATTATGGTTCTCTGTCAACATCGCTTACTTCAAAAATCTTTTTTGCAGTTGTCTTTCCTAAATAATCATTTTTTCCATAATAATAATAATAACACGTTCTTGTATAGCGCATCATACGTAGCTTATCGCACGTCTCTATGCGCGTTATTATTACCCCATGGTCATGACAGGTACATTCATGCTAAGCAGCTGTTACGCGCTTGAAGCAGACTCGAACTCCATACCTCAAGATTGTCAGGCACACGCCTTACCAATCTCGCCACAGCACCTCTAATTAATTATAGCACAAGATCTGCCAGTGATTTCCATATACCTTAATATCATACAATTTTTTTTCAAAGAACAATAATGTATAATGGTCCTCATCTCTGGAATTCTTTACCATGTGCAATACGCAACTCTAAGTCTTTAAATATTTTTAAATCATGGTACTTAAAATATCTCCTCAACACGGTTTAACATCTCTTCTTCGTTATTCATAATTCTTATATTTTTTCGTAACAGAGACGTCTTTATACTGTTTATTATGTTTCTGTGCTTTAAAGTTTTTCCCGGGTTTATTGTTTATGTTGTGATATATGTCAATGCTATAAGTGTAAATTAATATAATTACATACATGCCAGTCGTTAATAAGGGTTGATCCATGTCTGGCTTCTTCCTTCCACTGCAATTATTTGTTTGTTATTGTTGTACATGTAATTGTGTGAGTTTTTAACCTGATATTTGGCACTTTGAATTGTATAATCTTGTTTTTATTGTTTTGCTGAAATAAAGAAACTGAAACATTTATTACATTTAACACCAATGGTGTTAAAAATCAACATTTCTCTTTGATATAAATATTGGACAAAACTGTGGGTGTCAACACCTCAATCTTTGCAGTGTACACCATACGCTAAACACCCCTAAAATCCTACTAGCACATAAATCAATTGGGTATCACGGACCTGACTCATGAAACTGCTTACCTGAGACACCAAGATCACGAACACCGGTGTATTCCTTGAAAGCATCTAACATTGTTTTTTCCTGTTATCTGAATATACTGTACCAATTCAATTCCTTCTATAAACAGTATAATCATATAGTTGTAACAGCATTCCAGATGTTGGAATATACAAGTATAAAAATGACAAAACAAGTCAGGGGCCAAAGAAGAACCACGTAATGCAGTACAACACTTGCACGATACTGTCTTCCCTGTTCTTCCCCTCTCTTTTCTGACTGCCCCTACCCCCATTCTTTGAAGCACAGTCACTTAAAGGTAGTGCATCTCTTTTGTGTGCTCTAGAATTAAAATTGTGAAAATAGATTGTATATCTGCTTCGTTTCATTAGCATTTTGATGGTTCGTTTGTACTATACAAGCTGTGTTATAAAACACATACATTTTACATTTATTGTTTTTGTGTTGAAAATAAATAGATAACAAATAAACGAACAAATAAATAGATGAAATCGGTTTCTAGACCCTCGTAAAAGACGTCAGTGCATTTATAAGTTAATGACCTTTTTAAAAGGGCATACTCTGTTTGTCATAATTATTTTTTTTAATGGGATTCTTTATTCTTCGTATCTTGAATGAGAAGAATCGGAGAAAAGAGAGAGGTGAGATGTAGTCTCAGTTCTAGACCCTAAAACTTTCTCCCTCTGAGTAGCAGTGCGAACATGCGATGGCCAGAGATAGTACATCAAGATATTAGTCTAAGCAGTTGACTCAAGATAATAGTTTCCTTATCAATATGGGATGGGTTCATTTGAACGTCTGGAAGCCAGACTAGGTGAGATGGAACGAGCAACGTGTTTGTGTATTTGGATCAATGTGTGTGCTCGTACAAGTAAGTGTCTCGCGTGTGTTTTTAGGGTTAACCTGTTGAATAAATCATCAACTATTAAGCCATTTGAATTACCAAGTGAATAACAGATACGTCATTTGACCTCAACAGACCACTACTAATTTAAGGACATGCACAGTAGGTTGGAGTTTTGGATTTGTACGTGTTTCGAAATGTCAATACCGAAAACTATTGTACGTAGTGTCTGTGATATCAGTAAACATGTCTATCTTCTAAATTTAGAGTCGGAATTTTCTTGGTAATGTCATTACCCCGTGGTGAATCGTACCCCTGTTGGATTAGGTGCACTCCCGTGGCAAAACCCGGCTATATATTTTTTTTGTATCTTTTATTTTTTGGCCGGGCGCATGCGAAAAAGACACTTGCAATGCAATATAACGTGATATTGCCCCGTTCGTGTCAACTTGACGATGCGAGGACGTGAAACTCTACGGCTGTCATCATCGTTTTTCATTAATATGGCACTCAGAATCCCTTAATCTCCGCAATTTCCCATCTCGGGCGTAATTCCAGTTGTGGAAGTTTAACCACGTCGTCTTGATTTCACTCCATCGCTCCAGATTTCGTGAGTTTGTGCAAGATGGCGAACAAGAAGAACGTGACTATACAAACACAAGTATCAATTCGACCAAATTGTCATCTCGTAAAGGTCCCGACATCCAAATCTTCTTCGACGTAAGAAACGGGCGTTATGTCGTGGAAATTCCGTTCTCTAGTCCGCACTCTTTATACTTGTTTGTTGCCATTTTCTTCGTTTTTCTAATGCTACTCCGCCCCACTCCTTTTTCTCTCCGACATCCAGTCTCTTCTACTTTCGCTCGTGTTTTTGACATTTTCGTGGGTGTCAGAGGCAGAGGCGTTGATCGGGAGGAGGGGGGGGGGAGCGGGATGGGGATGCAGAAACCCCCACAATGAAATGTTGGGGAGCATATTATTATGCCCCCATCCAATAGGTTGAACTTGAAAAGTTAAGAATTAAATGTTTGCATGGCGAAATTCACAATTCGATGAGAGGCTTTCGGTACAACGATGTACGTTGAAAAACTCCACGTTCTGTCGTCAGGAGAATGAGGGAAGAGCGAGAAAACTCTGGTATATATACCAACAACGGGAAACAATACATGTCAATCAAACAAAGAACAAAACAACAAGTGTCAGTCAAACACAACTGGGTCGGAAACACAAAACATCAAGGAAACTAGCGGAATAAAGAAACCCGTGGGAGGAAACAGTGAAACAAAAGAACACGGACAAACAGGTAGGAAGATGCTGCAACATCAACAAACGTCGAGGAGGCAGGCCTGTGAGAAGAAAACAAAAAAGTGTGCCGCAGGCAAGAAACAAATTAGTTTATTAGAGAAGGGAGGAACTAAGTGAGGAACAACATACAGAGTGACAAGTAATATATGATTGACAGGTGAACATCGGGAACTGAAAACCAAAACTAGCTGTGGAAAGAAAACTGAGTAAACAGAAAGGTGGAAAAAGAACAACTTGGGTGTAAAGAGAGTAACTAAACAACCTTGAGTTTTCCAACGTACAACATGGTTGTACCAAAAGCCTCTCAGCGAATTGTGAATTTCGCCATGCAAACATTTAAGTCATGCATCATCGGGCTCTACGGGGAGCAAGTTCACCAGAAAATAAGAAGACTTGAGCGAGTTTCTACCCAGCGTTCCAGACTTGTCAACAACCTAGCTTTTCGGAAGAGATGCCGAGACACCGAGATCATCCCAAAGGGACTGCGTCTTCGGAATTCATTGAGAAGCAGCAAGTCAGCCAGCATTCTTGATCAGGCAAGCATTTCTCTCCTTAGGGACAGCATCTCCACTACCAGGCACAAGCTTACGGATGCTGATGCAGCCTTTACTAACATTCGTGATTCTCTCCACAGATCTCTCAGTGAAAAAGATTTTCTTAAGGTCACCAGGTGGTCTAGCAACTCAGCCATCCAGGCGTTTGAAGCAGCTAGGCAAAAGCAGGTTAACAAGTTCAGTAAACTTCAGGATACTAACCACCATTTCTCTCTCCCTTTCGTCTTTCATGTTTTCGCAGGAGTGTCGTCCTTATAAAAAGACCATTCAAAGTTAGCCATGGTAATTAAGTACCATATCAAAGTACGCTTGCCTATGGTAAAATTTCGTCATGGTATCTACCATGGTAGTACCGATGGTAGTAGCCATGACGAAATTACGCATAGGCCTGGTAACTTTGATGAACTAATTAGCCATTGGTAGCTTTGATGATACAACTTGAATCGATCGGAGAAAAAACAAAAAAAATATTTGGAAACTTATTATTATAATTGTCAAGCAAGGGCGATCTAGATATCACTCTATCTCCTAATACAACACTACTTATACTATATTTGGCCTATTCCCTAACCTAAGTCCTAAACTCTATATCACTACCGTACTATAACATACCAGTTTACTCGATTCCTGATATTATACCGACATTTTATAGATAACAGAAAAATTATGGTACTTCATAGTGAAATTGGTAAATGCAGCTCCTTAATTGTTGTATTTCCTTTAAGTTCATTTTGTAGCCTCCGATTTCCATTCATAGTCTAACAGGGCAGGGTGAACACGGGGGAAAACAAGATGCTCATGAGCCACGTGAAAAGGCAATAACAATACATCAAGTAATATTGTTCAACATTATACATGGTATCTTTACCGGGGTGGTGGGGGAGGTGGGGGAAACGAATGTGAACGAATTAACTGTTTTAAAGTTTGACTTTGTTACTATATCCTGGAATCAATAGGGGCCGGTGTGGTGATGTTATTGCATTTATAAATTGATAATACACTGTGAATGGGGTGGCCGTATTCTTTTGGCGTGAAATTATAAGATATCCTGGGGATAATTGCGGTTGTTTTGGTGTGATTTTTGGCAGTTTGGGGGTGGGGACCGCATTAAAAAAGCGTTTTGGCGGTGGAAGGGTTCGGTGGGAGTTGCGGTGGGCCGTGAGAGTTGCGTCTTGCGGTGGGGTCCTGCGGCTAGCTGCCGCCCATTCGCCCGTAAAAGCTTCTTTTTTGCGGGGGATGGGTGGCGGCACGCTGCGGGAAGTTCCGCGGTGGTTTTTGCGGTTTGCCGTGCGTTTTGCCGGTCTTCCACCGTGGAGCCTGGCTTTTCACCGTGAATCAGTGGGAGTTGCAGTGGAATAGCCGTGGTTGTTTTTGCGGTTCCCCGTTGAAATGCGTGCGGTTATTTGCAGTGTATGCATATCTAATTTTTCACTCCATTTATGTATTCAAGCCTTTTGTATAAGTTTATGATTGTATTTTGATTGTTATTGATATCGTCAACTTGTCATGTAATGCCAGTGAAAAATGAATTTCCATTTTTAATGGACAATAAATAAATTCAATTCAATTCAATTCAATTGTATTCTCAAAATGAGCCCATTTCATGCAAATTACAGCTGCTGAAATTATTTACAATTACAATATTACTTAATCTCATGAAACACAAGTCAAATAATGAGTTAAATATGATTTTCCCCATGTTAGCTACATACTCATGAATATTCATGAGCTAACAAGTTACCGTTACATCTATGGTACTACCATGGTACTTATGGTACTACCATGGTACTTACCACGGTACTACCATGGTACTAACCATGATACTACCATGGTACTTACCATGGTACTACCACGGTACTTACCATGGTACTACCATGGTTCTTAGTACCATGGTACTACCATGACAAATTACCATAGGAAGGTACTTTGATGGTACTAATTACCATGGTACTTTGATGGTACTTTTTTATAAGGGCATGGAAGAACCATGTTTGTACCATACAAAGTTTCCATATTTCGGTACCATAGGTACCATGGATGTACCATAGTTCTACCATTACCCTAGTACCATCGATACCATGAAAGAACCATGTTTAGTACCATCAAATTGCATTTACCGTGAGTACCGTAGTTGTACCATAGTTGTACCATGCCCCCAGTACCATCGCTGTAGATTTGTACCATCACTACCATGGTAAAAACCTGATTGTACCATGTATATCCTAAAAAGTATGGTACTCACTTTCAGTACCATGGTTTTACCATGGTACTATCATGGTATTACCATGGTACTATCATGGTATTACCATGGTATCCTGGAAAAACCCATAGGTACCATGAGTACCATGGTATTACCACGGTACTACCATGGTACTACCATGGTAACTATGGTATTTTTTTTACAAGGGGTTAACTTAAGTTCCCGCACCCTTACTAATAACGAAGAATCTTTTCTTTTTCTAGGCCTCAACTTCACAGTCGCGCCCACCAACGTTGTCCCAGCCGTCTTCATTCGAGAACATCGAACCCTCACTCACGGCACTCACCAAAGCGCACGGTGATGAAGTTCGCCGAGACATTAGTAACATTCTCTCCACGGCTTCTCCTCGTAAATCTAATCTCTCCAAACAAAACACACTGCCCTTCGAGCTCTTCGGTCTGACACTTCTATCCACATTCTTTCTGCAGATAAAGGCAACGCCACTGTCATCTAATTGGATCGCTCGGAGTACAACAACAAGATTTCTGACATTTTCTCTACAGGCACTTAAGGGAATTAAGAAGGACCCTTCCCCCGGCATCAAACGTCGCGTCACCGAGAAACTAAGTTCGTTCTCTCAACAAACTTGAAACTTTCTCTCCACAGGTCTATTGATTTCCTCTTCCTTCTTCCTCTTCCTGTTCCGCGTTCTTTGGTCTTCCAAAGATTCACAAACCTGATGTCCCTCTAAGTCCCATCGTCTCTTCACGTGGCTCTCCCACCTACAACCTTGCCAAGCACCTTGCCAGCATTCTTCAACCCCTCATTAGCCATACAAAACAGTCTTTCTTTCATTCGCTTTAAATTTCTGTTCTCACAGGTTTATGTTGTTTAGTTTCTCTCAGCAGACTTAACTTGTTCTTTTCTCCACAGGTTTCCTTATTTGTCTCGTCTTGTTCATTTTATCCCACATTCTTTATTTCTATTCCCACAGGTTATTGTTTTGGTTCTTCATGTTTAATTTGTTTTTGTTGTTTCTTTCCCTCCACATTTTCTCCGCAGGTCTTTTAATTCTTTTCTGTCCACAGGTCCTTTTCTTGTCTTCTTGGTTTTCTTTCTGTTTCTCCCCAGCCTTGTCACTTTCATTATTATTTTTCTTTCACAGGTTTGTCGTTCGGTTTTCCCTCGGTTACTTTTAGTTTTATGTTGTTTAGTTACTCTCTCTATACCCAACTTGTTCTTTTTCCACCTTTCTATTCCCTGAGTTTTCTTTCCACAGCTAGTTTTGGTTTTCAGTTCCCGCGGTGTTCACCTGTCAATCATTACTTGTCATTCTGTATGTTGTTCCTCACTTAGTTCCCACTTCTGTAACTAATTAATTTGTTTCTTGCCTGCAGCACACTTTTTTGTTTTCTTTTCACAGGCCTGACTCCTCGACGTTTTTTTTATCTTGCAGCATCTTCCTACCTGTTTGTCCGCGTTCTTTGTTTCATTGTTCCCTCCCACAGGTTCCTTTAATCCGCTATAGTTCTCTCTTCTTCAAATATAAACCTTTGAAAAGGGCTATGTTATGCCCTTGATAATTATACTGAGGCACAAAATTCAACAAGACTTTTGATTGAACGGATAGTATCGACCTCAAGCAAGGCAACAAGAATTTCATATTATTTTTCAAATGTTAAACATTTTCAAATACTGTTAACCAATTATTATCATTTCGTATGTAACTACCACTTCAAAAATGGCAGTAAGTCAGGTAGGTGACCAGTTGGGGGTTTACACTATTTGCCAGTGGGGGTAGGGGGACCAGTCATGCTACATTCATTGACGACGTGTTCGTGAGTCTGGATTTCACCACACGGGCAGAGGTCAGAGTCAGAGAGATGCACCATGTTTGTAGCATATAGTGTCCAGCTCCTGAAAGTAGTCCTTTCAACTGTGCCCAGGGCTTTATGGGTAGGTTGCTGCCGGGGATGGGGGAGGGTTGAGGTTAGTGCGTCATGAACAGGGTACGTCTACGCCGTGAGTTAGAGCACACTGTGTCCATACCGGTGGACATTACCCTGCTGCTGATAATGCAAGGGCCATAGCTGAAGTTCTCCAGGTATGGAAGGATGCACCCCAGTTTGTACCGGCAAATCGTCAAATTAAGGCAACTCTAGCAGAGATCTTGCACTTGAGCTTTGTCAGGAGTCTTTTGTAGATGAGGCTGCGATCCAGTTTTACTCCAAGTTATGTTGGGTTTGGGTCGAATTTGAGTACACCCGAGTCTGTTCGCACCGTCAGTGGGTAGGTTCTTTGCAATTTCTCAGGTGGAATATGGAAGGGACTGTCTTTGTTGTGGAGAGTTTGAGCCTCCAGTTGCTCAGGTACTGGCAGATGATGCTCTTGTCAGTAGAGAGCTTATCCTCTGCTTCTTTCACCTATGTAGCCAACACTGTTGGGGCAACATCATTAGCATACATGTATCATGTGCAAAGATTGTCAGGAAAGTCAAAAGTGTGGATGTTTTATGTGCAAGGACTGAACCCTAAGCAATACCATTCTTGAGTCTTTGTGGACGACTTCTCTAACCACCGCTAGTGGAGAGAACAAAGGACCTGGTGTACAGGAGCTCCATGATGAAGTCAGTTAGATGAATGTTACTGATCATTCTCCGAAGCTTAAGGCGAAGACTTTTATGCAGATTATGTTATATGCCGCAGTGAGATCTAGAAAAAAAAACAGCACCGGTCACCAGCTTACTGTCAAAAACTTGTTCAATAGTTTGTGTGAGTCTAATTGCCACTTGGCCGACAGTAGAACGCCAATGTCGGAAACCAGCCTGGTCGTGTGGTAGTATAGCCCAAAATAGGTCAAAAATTGGATTGATTTTCGTATGGATGAGACGTTCCATGAACTTAAAAGTAGTGCAAAAGAGTGATATTGGCTTGTAGTTTGTTGGAGACGTGTCTGGTTTATCAGGTTTATGAGAAGTCCGATTACAGAGGCACGTACGGCACCACATCTTTGGTATCTGTGTAGAGCTGTAGCACAGATTGAAGAGCTCAGTCAGAGATCCAACCATGTTGTCCCCACAGTGCATAAGGCATTCATTATAAATTCCATCTGGACCAGGAGCCTTGCCTTGCCTGTTAACCAATTATATAGATATTGGGGTGTGAAATTACGAGATCCTCAATGAATATATGCAAGGAAGTATTATAGTGACTGAGCTTTATAGAAAATGTAAGTACTTTTAAATTTACAACACCATTTTGTTCTAATGCAATTTACCATCTTGACAAGGAGGATTGGGCATAATCTTAAAGGACCATAATTTCTTCATGTTCCTCCCTTTTCTTTCTCTCTTTTGTATTTTTGCGCCGCTTTAATGTGCCGGCAGGGGCACATTCCCCCTCTGCCCCCTTCCGTAGATACGTCACCGGTGGGTGTATAAGTTTAACAACATATTAGTGCTTTCATAAGTTGAGCATTTTGTACATTCACTGCTTAACCGTCGTTACAATGATGGCAGTGAATCACAAAGACTTGAATTTTCGAGTGTGGCAAGGGTGCAACTCATAGGGGAAACCCCCTACCGTAGGGGATTTAAGCCAACCGTAGGTTGTAGGGGATACCTACGGGGAAAATGACCTTCCGTAGGGGAAAAGTGGGGGTTTTGATGATTTTTAGAGGATGTACGGGGTTTTGACAATTTTCAGAAATATTCTTAAATCCCCGAAGGATTTCAAGGAATTTCCGTATGTATTCGTCCATTTTGTCCATCTCCGGCGATGAAATCGTGATCAATCTATTGCATTTGCTAAGATTATTTTGTAGGGGAAACCATACCTTCGTAGGGGAAAAGTGGATTTTTGTAGGGGAAAACATAGGTTTGTCATGTTTGTAGGGGAAAATTGGGTTATTGAGGCGAAGGGGAAAAGTGGTGTCCGTAGGGGAAAATACGCATGCGGCGTAGGGGGAAATTAGAATTTTCAGTGGGAGCCCTCAGTGTGGTGCTGACAGAGTCATGCACTTCCTGCAGCTTGCATGTGAAGACACCGCGTGGTAGTCTTAACAAGGACTTATGCAAATATGCAATCAAGAAGTCCAATTAACATTTATATTAAATATTAGTATCTAAAAACGTAGATATAATAACAAGAATAATGAACCCTTCATCCGATATCAAAGTATCTATACATGTGTATTTTCAGTTTGTCATTATGATTTTGTTGTGTATTTGTTAACCAGCTAGTAATTCCACAGATAATGCTGCACATACAAACATGACGGGGTTATGATATACTGGGGCAGAGATGGATAAAGCAACATGCATATGTTTTAGATGGGGATTGGGTTAGGCACAAATAGAAATCGTCAATTATCTAAATACTACATTCAAACATGGCAAAATAACAATTTTTAGGATGTAAAAGTCATTTCTAATAATAATCTTCATCCTGTTTTGACGATAATTGAAAATATGTTATTCGTCAAAACTATGTATATCTGTCTATCCATCCATCTACCTATCTCCCTATCTATCTATTTATCTCTATCTATCTATCTATCTATCTATCTATCTATCTATCTATCTATCTATCTATCTTTTTATTTATCTAAATTTGTCCATGTTTATATCCATCCATCTATCAATTTATCTGTAGGATTATCTAGCTATCTATCTACGAGTCTATCTTTATATCTTTCTGTTTATTTACCTGTCTATCTGATATCCATCTATCTTTCCATTTATCTATCTATTTATATAATTATGTATCTATCTACATACCCATCTATCTAGTCTTTCTTTAAATCTTTCTTTTTATTTACTTGTCTGTCTTTATATCTATCTATCTGTCTATCTGTCTATCTATCTATCAATCTATTTACCTATCTATCTATCTATCTATCTATCTATCTAGCTAGCTGTATTCAATAACACTCTAATCAATTCAAAATCTAGCGAGTATATTACGACACTTTTACAACATACTGACAAACATGAATTGCATAAAACGACGGAGTCTTTAAGTTCAAAACAACTTTTTTATTTCGGGTATCGTCACTTTTTACGAACACACTTTCAAAAATAAATCTTCATAACAATCGTGACTCACATAATTCAGAGTGTAATTCCCCTGGTCCTAATCTGACAAAGTAATCCCAGATAGAAGGCGGTATACCAAGTCATGGTAAATTCTTCAGCATTTTCTGTTAGTTCCTTTCCTTGTCAGCAGTGGGAGTATTTATAATAGACGGATTTTCAAAAAGAAGTTTTCTGTTGTTTTTAAGTACATCTCCTATCAGTGGCGTACGTGGGTCAGCTCATTGGGGGGGGCACCAGTCGCTCAGCCGAATTGGCAGTTTTGAATGGTGGATTTTGCGTGGCGAACGCTGAGCGTGCGAATAGGGGCGGGCGATAGTAGCCCCTGAGGTTTTTGTTTTGCTATTTTTGCGTTTAATAATGTATTCAAAATCGCTGTATTAATGTATCAGGCTTATAGA
>JZLH01S0612388.1:36048-53894 GCA_001188425.1 Eucidaris tribuloides
CCATATCCATTGAATATCATGTTTCATGTCATATCAAAATTGTAAGTTAACCGCAACTTATTGACATGCAAAATATTGGGTTGGATTCCTTGAAGATACATGAAAGTGTCGGTGAAATTAATGATGATTTTATAGAAATTCAACAGTGAATAAGAAGTTCAAAGGAAGGATATTTTAAGCTTAAAGCCCGAGTTTAGTTTTAGGAGTTTTTTTTTATTTGAAAGCTTTATGCCCAAAGGTCATATCACACCAATAACAGATTCTGAATGTCTTTCGTGTTTTTTTTTTATTCATTAACTCTTTGTGCGCGGGACCCTGAATCCCATGCGTGCTGAGTTTATTTCAAAGAGCGCTCAGTATCGGGAAAGGAAATGACTAACTGACTTCAAGTAGCAATAACTTTGCACAACAACGTTTTTTGGGAAAATGTCCTACAGCAAAGTTGAAGTACATTTTACAGACCTTCTTAACGCATAAAGGGTGTTTGGAAATATACATCTGAATTTTGTAAAGTAATGGCTAATTTTAACCAACATACATGTAACGTTAGTTCTAAGTTTCCTGTTTGAAAATATACAACTCCATTCAAATGATACAAGAGGGTAAACCACACAAGTTATATGTAAAAACCTAAATCGTTACAAGTTCATGAAAGAGATGAGTCACCAAATTAGAAGTGAATGAAGAGATTATCAGTGAATAGCGCGTCCTATTTTAATTGACTTTTCCAGTTCGTTTTAAAGTTAACTTGTTACTAATCCTTTTTCCTATTGTATCACAAAGCCTCAGTTGTATTTATCGATTTTTCTGGTTCCTTAAGAACCTAACATAATACTCCCTACTTGAGGAATGTAAACAATACAAAGAGATTACTGCTAGTATCTGGGAAATCAGTGTAACTCGGGTGAATACAATCGTTTCTACGTTTGAGCGTGAAATGCGAATCCCGCACGCTGCAGGGAGTGCATGGATGCGAATACCGCATGTAAAGAGTTAATGAAAAATCTCGGGGGGGGGGGTGGGACCCCCGAGATTTTCGACTATATTTCACTTTATAGCATCCAAAGGGTTAAAAAGGTGTTAAGGTTATATGAGTTATACCTCATCAGAAAGGGAAAAAATCCCCCACACTAAACTTGGGATTTAAATTGTTTTAAAGGGAAAACCGAAAGCTAGCACGAGTACTAAAAAAAGTACTAAAACTGCATGCAAAGTTATATTCAAGTATATTTATTCACATCCAACAAGCAGGAACGTTTATTTTGACTTAATCATAATATTTGATCCTTATGAGTCCAATTCTTAGGTTTTTACGAAATTATGATCTTGTTTTTCTTCTCTTATATTATAAGTAAATTTTTCCACAGCTTTGCTTCAATGAAAGAAACTGAAAAAGTCCCATGCTTTGTATTATACAGTGTGTCTAAAAAAATGGTCCAATCGGGAGAAAAATATTTAAGGAATGTAATTTTCTCAAAAGGTATATGTGTTTGGTATCATACTAAAGCAGAATAAATTTTCTATCTAGATAAATTTAATTTCATTTAATTTACTTTTATAAATCAAAAGTTTTGAGTACTTTTGTGCAGTCCGGCAAAATCACGTTTGTCCCACTTTTGTGTATTGGTCATAATAACAACTGAATTGGTGGTATCGTTGGCGTTGCTTACAGGAACTCATACAAACTGAATTACAAAAATAATACCCAACATAACTAGGTTGTACCCTCCCTACTCAAAAATATTGTAATATACAATATAACGCATATATTTTACGTTAAAGGGGTCTTTCTAAAATTATGTCCTAACCCCGTTTATTATTGGTAAATTACAATTTTTTTTAAATAAATCAATGAATATACTTTCTCGTTCCTTCTCCCAGGCGGAGAGATTATCAAATTCAAGCGCGCCCACGACAGAGGGGATGGAACATAAATTGTAACCCTTTTTTTGATCCCCGTAGGGGTGGGGTGTTAATTAACACTAGCATCGTAATTCGGTGTCAGATTACCAATGAAACGGTTTTAATGGTTTGGAAAGACTTCCAGCAAACAAAAAAAATCACTATGATCCTCTGAAGGGGTCTCAGAAAGAAGACCACGCCCCTCGAAAACGAAAGTGACCTCCTATCTTCATAAGACAGTGGTAAGGAGGAAACACGCATATTTTAAATAAGACCTCTTCAAGACATAATTTCTTACTATTGTTCTATTCTAAAGGCAGTTTACTATTGCAAACATCTTAAAATTTACTGTCATGAGACTTCTCGATACACTGGATATAATGATGCCAAGAAAAAGCCATCATCTTTTATGAGTAGCCTTATTCTCCTTGTCACTGTCTTATGAAGATAGGAGGTCACTTTCGTCTTCGAGGGGCGTGGTCTTCTTTCTGAGACCCCTTCAGAGGATCATAGTGACATTTTTTGTTTGCTGGCGGTCTTTCCAAACCATTAAAATCGTTTCATTGGTAGTCTGAAACCGAATTACGATGCTAGTGTTAATTAACATCCCACCCCTACGGGGAGCAAAAAAAAAGGTTAAAATTTATGTTCCATCCCCTCTCTCGAGGGCGCGCTTGCATTTGATAATCTCTCTGCCTTGGAGAAGGAACGAGAAAGTATATTCATTGATTTATTACTTTTTTATTTAATTTTCCAATAATAAACGGAGTTAGGACATCATTTTCGAATGACCCCTTCAACGTAAAATGTATGCGTCATATTGTATGTTGCAATATTTTTCAGTAGGGAGGGTATATGATTTTCATATGTAAAAAAATAATTTTCACTTGGACCATTTTTTTTAGGCAGACTGTATTTTGGTAATCGTGGCTGTATAAGCATACTCGTTTATTATTATTATTATTATTATTATTATTATTATTATTACCTTATTATTGTTGTTGTTGTTATTATTATTATTATTATCATTATTATTACTATTGTTGATGTTATTATTGTTATTATTACAGTGCAACAAAGCTTGGGGTTACTTTTTTTATTTATATAGGGCGATATTCATTCATGAATATTTACAGTGACAGCGTGATTTATAAAACTTTTGCATTTTGGCTGGTTCCATTATATGTTTGAATGCCAGTACAATCAAGACATCACAGTTTCATGTTTATCTTATGATACCGTGACCACTATGTTCTACTGAAGAATGACATTATTTATGATAATTATGAAGATTACGCTTTATGATATTCATTTAGCAAAATATTGCTAGTGACGGTAACTCTCTAAAGTTTTGAATTCTTGGGTGTTTCTTGCCTATTCAAACACTGTCAGGTAAGTTGGATATGTCAGTTTGCCCCACTTAAATGGGGCTTCACAGTGTTAATTAGTAACTTTAGATAAACTACCCTCCGTACTCCAAAGTATTGCAACATACACTATGACGCATGCCCTTTGAGTTGAAGGGGTCTTATTTGATGATGTCCTAATGAAGTTCATGATTGGAAATCAACACATTATTTGAAAACAACTCAATGGATATTCTTTCTCCTTTCTTCTCCAAGGCTGAGAGATTATCAAATGCAGGCACACCCACGGTAAAGAGGCTGGACCATGAAATTTAACATTTTTTGTTCCCTACACGGGTGGAGTGTTAATTCACATTAGCATAGTTATTCGGTTTCATATTTCCCGTAAAACGGTTTTGATGGTTTGGAAAGACTTCAAACAAACAACAAATGCCAATATGTTACTCTGACGCGGTCTCAGAAAGAAGACTACATCCGGCAAAGAAGAAAGCGCCTTTTAAATTAGACAGTGTAAGGACGTTACGCCCAATATTTTAGACAATACCTCTTCAAATTATAATATCTGATTCTTTCTCAATTCTAAAGGCAGTTTACTATTGCAAACATATTAACATTTACTGTCATGCAAATTTTCAGTACATTAGATGTAATGTTGTGAAGAAGCGGCCATCATCAATAAGTAGCTTTTTCCTCCTAACCACTGTCTTATGAAGATAGGAAGCGCGTTCCTCAATTATCATTGTGTTATTTTGCTTCTGTAATTATACCAGTTTGACAAACTATTACTGTTGCTAGTGACTTTGAATAATCACAAACAATGATAGCACAACCTTAAAATTCGCTTACTAATAAATCAGTTGAGATGATCGATCATGGGTCACTGCAAATCGGTTTATTATACTAAATCGTTCCACAAAATCATCACATTTGGCGCACAGAATAAAAATAAAACGTACTTTGATATTGGTACGGTACTGATACCAAATATTGACGTAATTTCCGCATAATGACGTAATCAATTGAATACGTCAATCACAGACCAAACGGAGTTGTTATATTTGCACGAAGTTCGACCGGGGATCGTGCAATACTGAAATGACGTGTTCAAACGTTTCCGATTATAACTTAACGCGTTTTCCGTGATGGTTTTCTTTTGACATTAGACATAATCTAGCATTACTATCGGAGGTAAGAGTGATTTACATCTTCAGTTTTTTCATGATTATTTTGTACAAGTTCAAGTTCAATTTATTCGATTCCATTATTTACAATTAAAAAAAGAAAACAAAACAATATCATTCCTATTTACATTGAAAACACAAAGGACATATAATACATAAAGTTACAAACATAAAGTTAGTGACTTACACAAGATTATAAATTAGGTACACAATGTAAAAATATATTAATAGAATCAGGGTAACTGTAAAAAACCAGTAAAGGTTCTGTCGGGACAGTTACCCTAATTTTGTCACACAAGCGAATAGATAAATAAACATCACCCGATCATGTTGTTTATTGCATGTATATTATGAAAGGCTACGTTCCAAATGCTGGTAAATCCACTTTAGATTTCCTCCTCCTTAACACTTTGGGTGCTATCGGCCCACCGGTGCACCGGGAAGACAATCGGTTCCATATTTTTGAATTTAAATGACAAACGTCAATGAGGTTCACACCAATGATATTTGTCGTAAAAATGAAGACACATTGAACTAACTAAATGAGATAAAATGTCTTGTCTCGACAGCATTTGGATTTTTATAGAAAAGCGTACATTTTTGTAAGGTTATACACATAAGTCCAAAACAACTCAGCACCCATAGTGTTAAGTCAGATTGGGTGATTTCAAGTTCGGTGTTGAAATCTGGTGTTGGTGTTGTAAGAAGACCAACACCGGCTTTAACACCGTGCTTGAAGTCAGGCCTGGTGTTTGGGGTTGACCTCGAAAAATATGACGTACTTCCGAAAGTTGGTGTTGAAGCTGGTGTTGAATATCGTCTGCTGAACCGAGTATCGTGGTTGGTGTTTGTGATTTTCGTGTAATTTTCCCATTCATCAACACTAAACTCTAGGGATTAAGAAATTCGTGACTTCAAGTTGGGTGTTGGAGTTGGTCTTGGTCTTGTTAGTGGCAGAGCTGACATGTACGTGTGTGTTGGCTATAGAGAAAGCTTCATCGTGCGATGCAAACCGCGGAAAGTACCTTTTCCCCTTGAAAATTTACATAATTCGCCAAATTGATATTAAACTTCCATAAAGGAATGGAGAAAATTAACTTGCCTTTCAGAGTCATACAAGTTTTTTTGGCAGGCAGTATCGATTTGATGTCATTTTTGTATCATTTGTCCTTTATTTCGGCCATCGGCGTAACTCTCATCCAACGCCATGAATCGCGCGTGACGTCACTCGATGTTATGTGATCGACAGTGCAATCAGCATCGTCTGCTTAAACCGAGCTCGGTGTTGGAGCTCGGTTTAGCAGACGATTTTGTTCCCTCAACACCAACACCAAAACCAACACCAACACCGAACTCGAAATCACCCATTGGCGTGCATTCGCATTTGCGTGGTCCTAATGAGAACTTTTCATTGCCTGTGGTTGGCGGCAGTTGAAAGAAAAACGGCAATTTTCAATACATTTTGTTGTAAAGTAATGAAATATGCTCAGTTATAGAGTACTGCGATGGCAAACTACAAAACAATGCTTTGTAAAAAAATACATTTATTCATTTTTTTTTTCAATTAGACTAATTTATTAATATCAATTTATCACCTTTCAGACCATAATATGGATTTCGTGCCTTTCGTGACAAAAGATTAGGACTGCAATTTACTACAATGTCCAAATACGTATAATTTTGTAACACTTGCATTAACACGTGCTTACAATGAATTGCACAATTTGTTTTACCCACTCCAAATTTATTTAATTACTTAATAAGTATTATGTTGTTTATCCATTGCTTTAGTAAGTTGAATTAATAGTATTTATTGTATACCTTATGCCTTACCTTACTATTTCTGTTCGCATGTACTTTGTTTCTATGTTAGCGTCCACTGGACATGGTCAGATAGTCATTACTGACTACAATTATTCAGTTAAATTTTCTTTTTTTGACTCTGGCAGTCGAATGGATGCCCATTTCTATGCTTCGTATGAACATTAAATCGCTGTGTTATGTTGTATTATATTCTTTTGTTGTTCTTGATTTGCCGAAATAAATAGATAAATAAATAAATAAATAGATTAATTAATAATAATAATAATAATTTAAGATTGTGTAGTAGGGGAGTAGTAGTTGGGCCACTCAGCGTTGGGAGGGGAGGGGGTGTGGAGAAATCCCCATATCATTTTATTTAGGACACTCGTGTTGTATTATGTGAACATGAGTAGAAACAAACCTAACAGGCCATATGAATATATATATATTTTTTCTGTCAAACCAAAAGACAGCAACATTTTATAAAGTGTCTAAAAAGTCCAACCTTGAAGAAAAAAAATCATAATAGTTGGAGAACAACTAACTGACCTACGATTTGCAGACGACGTGGCACTGATTACAACCTCTGTACAAGATATAGGAAATCAATTGCGCAGTTTGAATACTGAAAGTAAAAGGGTTGGCTTAAAAATGCAAAACAAAGGTCAAACATAATTAAAGAGATTAAATTGAGATGGGCAGGATACTTATCCAGAACACAAGACAACAGATGTACTAAGAAACTCACAAAATGGCAACCAAGAGCAGGCAAGAGAAGAAGAGGTAGACAAAAGAGGAGATGGAGAGATGAAATAACACAGCAACGTGGAATAGAATGGCAGTAAATAGAAACAAATGGAAACTGATTCAGGAGGAATTCACCTAACAATGGTTGAATAATCCCTAATGATGATGATGATGATGATGGTGATGGTGATGATGATGATGATGGTGATGTGATGATGATGGTGGTGATGATGATGATGATGATGATGATGATATGTGATGATGTGATGATGATGGTGTGATGATGATGATGATGTGATGATGATGGTGATGATGATGATGATGGTGATGATGATGATGATGATGATGATGATGATGATATGATGGTGATGATGATGATGGTGATGTGATGATGATGGTGGTGGTGGTGATGATGATGATGATGATGATGATGATGTGATGATGGTGGTGGTGATGATGATGTGATGATGATGGCGGTGGTGATGATGATGATGATGATGATGGTGATGATGAAAGAAGACGAAAACACGGTACAGATATGAATAGCATTATTGCCGCACCACTCACACAGTAGTCATTATAAACATTGACTTAAAGGTTAGTGACATGATTGGGAACACTTGAAAATGCCTCAACAACCAAATGAGTTGAAGTAGATACCAACTATACATCAGCTGGAGTGGATATCCCAGCTGGGAGGATTTATCTCTAATATGTTTACTTAGAGAGAATCAAGCATGAACATAATAGTATTGTAATTTTCTTGTGCCCCGATAAAAATAGCAGCCATAGGGATCGAGCTACACAACAGGTTTGCCTGCCACGAGTGTTATTGACATTAGTTATGTAAGAATGAGTCAACGTTTGACTACAAGATTTTCACAGCAGAATCCTTTCACAGTTTACTTGATTCTAGAATAGTTTCAGCCCAAGTTGAGGACTACCCCCAATCATGTTATTTACCTTTAAAACTTTGAACTAGATTATAACGTAGACCCAGGATTATAGGAAAGGATTTCATTTACAATCACTTTAATCTCGTAGGTGCGAACAAATAGACCATTGACATACGAATGATTTAATAAACCTAACTTTGAAATGTACATGTTTGGCCCCAAAAATCTTTATCTCGTGTATTTTAAGCCTATAATTTACTGAAGTTGCATTCTCAACAGTGATAATCACATTTGGGTGGAGATTTCAGCAATTTTAGCTCCTAAAACAGTGGCCCATTTTTGCAAAGTCAAGTCAAAAAATTGGCAGAAGTGACAATTTTTTTATGTTCCTCTTAACCGTCAATGTAAACTAATTTTTAACAACAAATAAAAACAGGTATTTGGAAAGAAACAATGAAGTCACTATCAAAAGTGTTAAAGACACAGGCTAACATTGTGGAGCTTCAAATTAAAAAAAAATTGTCAAACTTTGCTATCTGAGCTACATAATAAAAACGGACAAATAAACACCCTAGAATACAAAAGTTTGGAAATTCATGCTGCCACTGGCAAGATATGAATGAATAAACAATTATTACTCGGGCCGACTACAAAAAAAAGCCTAGATCTACACACAGTACGTCAATGGGAGGAAATGGGCCGGTGAATCCGGTCAATTTACGATTTTCACCCTTTTTAAGCACTAAATAATCATTTTGAAATACAATTTTTTTCAGGGCTTCATTTTTAGACCTTATTATCAAAGACACTGGTAGCATGGGGAATCATGTAGGTCAGATTTTTTTCTTTTTTTTTTTACTGGAAACAATGTTATACAATGCCTTTAAATTTTATATGAACCTTGTTTCATAACTGCAGCATAATTCCATTTTAGTCAGGATATGAACTTTCCATGAGCTATGTGGAATGAGCAGCAATGATACGGAAAAGAAACGTTGACGTTTTTAGTGATCAATACATCACGGATAACTATTCAGTACTCGGAAAAAACCAACGAAGTGAAATATGCGGTGGCCTGACATGTGGCTTAGTTGTGGGTATTTTACGGGAAAATCCCCCAAACGAATAAGTTATGTCCGTTCTATATGCCATCATATCTGAGGGGGTTTGGAATGGAATATTTATGTAAATTTAATCAGATTTTCTCTTAAACTGATTTGACAGGGGAGAATATCGTATTAAATTTTGTTTCTCCCTTCGGGTAAGTGGAAGTGTATATGAATCATTCGCTAAGAAATATGCGGGTGCTTCATGGAAAGCCACGGGTTTATGTTATTTTTCAAGGGATTTTATTTTCTTATAGCATGATCACAATTTACTAATATTTTTGAAATACGCATTTTGATTCATGACGCCGGAGGTGATAACCAAGTAAAACAAAATTGTTGACAACTGTCCAGAGATTTGATATAGGCGTGTGACTCAGTTCACCCCTTTCATCCACTTATGCAACCAGACACTGCCAAAATATATCACATAGTTCAGCTTCACTGTAAAACGCGTATTTAACAATAAAAGATTGATTACTTACAGAACAACATGATTTAAATATCAGCAGCTTTCAAACCGTCTGTGAACAGATGGTATTCTGAAAATGTCACTTTAATACAGGAGAGAGTAGTTGAAAACAACAGAACACTTCGTTTTCACAAATCTGCTATACAAATCCCCATTGCTGACAAGTACTGACACAGAAATCAATATGTGGGACAATGTTAATTGTTCACATACACACTTAAACATTGGAAGGGAACTTCCTATGGAAACTTCACCTGTTCAAACTGCCAATCCTTCAACTTTTTATTGCATATGAAGTGAATTAGTCTCATATTACAATGCAAATGTAGTATACTCTCACATGAAAATCAATGAAATGTGAAATTTTGATGAAAGATTTTCCATCATCAACTAGTACTGTGTATTCTCTTTAAAATAATGTTTAGAACATGGTGACAAAGATGTGTTCGAGGATTTTGTGGTAACATTTTAGACACTTAGTAAATATATGTGACAAGACAAGTAGTAAAACCTCATAGAGCATACAGTTCCCTTTCGTGTACTCAGATTTCGTAGAGGGAATTGTCTAGAAATTTGACACCTATTTCCCGTGATTTGACACACAAATTTTACCCTATGAACATAATTACAGAGAAATATGCAAGAATGTGTTAGAATAGTGTTTACCCCCTAAACACTGTTTTAACAATGTCAATTCAGGCTAGTCTCGTTTGTTTAAGGTTAGGTTTTAGGTTCATGAACAGGATTTCTGGCGAGGTTGCGTGTATTTGTAAAATGCAGACCACATTTATATTCCACATCAGAAACTATTTGACTAAAGAAAAAAAAACATATGTTATTTTTCTGAAAAAGTGGCAGAGAGAATGGAAAAAAGTCTTGAAAGAGCCCAGAGAGAACCTAAAAAGATGGCCCCTGTTTGGAAGGGCAAGTCACTGCCATCAAAATCTGACAGAAATGACCGTTTTCAGAACCCTCGACTGCCAATATAAATCATTTCTATCAGAAAACAATAACAGATATCTGAAAAGAAACAATGTAGTCATGATCAAAAAAAGGATTACATTTAAAGTGATAGGCTAACATTGTGGAGCTTCAATTAAAAAGAAATTGTCAAATTTTGATATCTGAACTACATAATAGTGTTCATATGGACAAATAAACACCCTAGAATAAAACAAGTTTGGAAAGTTACACTGCCAATGACAAGTTATGCATGAATAAACAATTAAAACTCGGGGTGAGTTTAAATATCGTAAGTGTACACACAATAATTCTTTGGGAGAAAATGGGCGGGTGAATCCGATCAACTTACGATTTTCACTTTTTTAAAGCACTAAATAATCAGTTTGAAATACAATTTTTTCAGGGCGTTATTTTTAGACCTTATCAAAGACAATGGTAACATAGAGAATCATGTAGCTAAGATTTTTTAACTGTGGTAAATGTTAGCCAATACCTTTATGTGTGATAGATTTCCTAATTACCGACCTTAATCTTCTGTGTGGATCCTCGTGGAATGTACCCCAACATTGCTTTTCTCGTAGAGAAATAAAATGAAACCCAGTTCCTCCTCCCTTTTTTCAACAATAATTTCACAGTTGTTGTTGTTGTTGTTGTCTTTTTTTTTTGGGGGGGGGGTCCAATATGGATCTCTGAGTTCCATCATTAATTTTAATATCATTTTCCCATCCAACAGTTTTTCTATATATTTGTATCAAATAACATTCAAAATGGTTCATTCAGAGAAAATGCATTTCACCACCGACATAAAATAACGTGCCGTGGTATCGTTTCGATTGAACGTGGAATTCTTAATTGGAGTGGTGAGAGTTTGTTGTTGTTATTGATATTGCATGATGCCATTTGCGTATTTCACTATGCGAAATCCTTCCGAAATCCACCCATCTATCAACATAGAGATTAATATGTCAATATACAGGCCTGTCATGACCGTTAACGAAAGGATTGACCAAAGGTGTTTTTTCATTGTAAATTAGCCCAGGTTTTACAGCAATGCATTATAAAAGAATATGAATTATATATATATATATATATAATAATAATTCGAAAACTCGTTGTCTTTTCTCTGATATACAGTCCACTTTTTAAAATAAATATTTGACAATTTAGTTTCTGCACTTGTGTTTGCACTGACAAAAATCCTACACTTCCCCAATCTAAGGTTATTGACCACTAGGTTTTCAAATTATCATAATTGCGTCTTTTTTGTTTGAAAATGACCCATTTTCAAAAATTCATTCAAACATTCTGTTATAATGTTTGCATTGTAACCTAAATTCTTTATAGAAATCTTTGTCCTTTCTATTTCAATTAAATTCAAATTTCATATTTCACCATACTTCAAAAACTCTTTGTCTAATCTCTTGTATCCAGTCTCATTTTTAAGAATAGTTTGGCAATTGACTTTCTGCACCTGTGTGCGCTCCGTCTGTAATCCTATACCTCCACAATTGTATAAGGTTATTAGTCACCACTTTTTGAAATGCTTACAATTGCTTTTTTTGCGTTCGAAATTGATCCGGTTTCAAAACATTCATTCAAATAATCCCTGTCTTTATCTGTAAATTGTTGCCTCAGTTCTTCATGGAAGTCTTTGTAGTTCCCACCTAAATTGCAAAACGATGTTTTGTGCAGATCCGCATAATGTGTATTTGCAGTCATAAAGGTGATCACAATCATATCCGTGCAAGTTGTGAGCAATGTTTGAAGAGAATAGGATAGCATAAGTAAAGGCAGGGAATCTCATTTGCACCTCCCCCATAGCAGAGCAAACGATCACTCATCATGTTCGTAGAATATTTATGAAGGAGACGTCTGTGAAATCTGAAGATCGTTAATTACCCATAATTTGAAAATGCGCAAAAATATTTGCCTTTCAGTGTATGTTCCATACTGAGAATTTTTGTCTCTACGAGACAATAATTCATATCAAAGTATAATCATCACTATTATTCAACTACTGTGTTTCTAGCTCATATACTTTGCTGAAAGGTTCCTACGCGGTATTGTTACGGACACAACTGGCAAATCAGACACAACAGATTCCCAGTTACCAGTTTCTACACGCAATCAACCCCAGGCTTTTACCCTAGAAACGGGTGTATATTCCTTCATACCCCCAACAAAATGATTGCCCATGTATTCCTGAAACTTTAACTGAATCTACAAACATGGAGTAACTCTGACTTCCATGCTACGAACACACACATCTACCGTGTGCACTGACCACGACAAGGGTACGAAACTAACACAGTGCGATTATCATACACCGCACATGTTATCCGCAGCGCTGTGCTTCGCCGCTGTATAGCGCACCGTGCAACGCTACAGGCTGCATCAGAAACCTATGCACAAACTTATCTGCGTCATCACAGACACAGAACCAAAACACGACTTGAATATTTAGCTTTCCCGGACAAGCCCCCAAATATTACGGGACCGACGGGTACAGCAGACAACAACATTCTTCACCACTTTGTCGTACCCGACAAACAGCACATTCACGCTAATCACAAGCCAAAACTGACGAATTTTACGCAGACTTTACCATGCCTCCATGCTGTTTATTCGACTCCCATTCTGCAACTCTCCTCGGTCACGGGACCAGAGGTCACATCAGGTCATGAATTAAAATATTCATATGCTCTTATTTGCAAAGTCGTAACAGTATTTTCTTCTATATACCATGACGTTATTTTGTAGGCATTGAAATAAGACGCCCTGACTTTAAGCTCGAAAGAAAATCGAAAAGAAAGATTGGGTAGTTATCAATCATTGTAATTTGAGATTGATGGGTTACTTAGTATCTTAAAGAGACAAAAAATAATGATCCAACTTAGGAAAAGGATCCCCGAACAACCAAAACAACCTAACAGAAACAAAGCAATCATAAAACTGGGGAATCTAATCACGTTGATTATAGTACGTTTTACGGTCATGACCTCTTATACTTTTCAAACGTATTTTATTAGGTCAACTTCATTTACAGTGTCTATAGAAAATGGAACCAATTAAGTACCCCAAACTAGTTGCCTACCTTAAGATTTTCAGCCATTTTGGATTTCCACTGGCATCGGCAGGGGCGTGAGTCTATTCCAAGGCATGATCAGGCGCGTGGAAAACACAATGGTAATGGGTATTGCATTTCGTTTCATTTTATTTTTCTGTATATCCAAACAAATTGGAATACGATTAAGTACAATGACTAGGATCTTGATATACAGAACAAATACCGCCAACAAATAATAAAGCCACAATTACACCTAGAAATATGCGATATGCAATGTAATTGAGACAGTTAGCATCTGCTTAGGCATTAATGTTTTACTTGCATTGGTGAAAAGGTGCAATTAATAATTGTTTCAGTACTGCATGATAAGAATATGACATGTAAATTCTATATAGTTTTATCGCAATGGCAATAAGAGAGTTAATTAAGTGTGGATACAAAGGAATCTTACAAAGACAGTAAACATTCAGAAACTAAAGTAGTAAGATCTGAAAATGTTTCCCAAACGTTGTCATTGTAAGTTATGCGTTACATTACATTTATGAAGTTACTGACTTATAGTTAATAGTACGAAGGCAAATTAAAACAAAGAATGCTAAGAAAATACCTTAAATGATATATGCAGAGTTAGTTCCCAAAGGCGGCTTAAATCCACTTTTAGTAACTTCGGAGAAAAATGCACTTCTTTGCCCGAGTTTGTACACGCGCCTATGGAAAAATAAAACTAACACCAGAGATATTTCCTACTTGCTCGTGGAATTTGACTTCCAATTTTTAACTGTAACAAGATAAGTAGTTACTAAATTTGTTGATATCAATAACTCATTTTTGGTGAAAATGGATTTAGCGCCTTTTGGAACTAAGCTCTTCATATTATATAAAGCCAGAGGAAATTGTCTGATCTAAGACAAAAACTATAGATAGAAAAGGTATATTATCTTACCGGGATTTGATTGCGAAATTTGTATATAAAGGCAGTTTGTAACGTTCTGAACCCATTTAATGGCATGTTTTGAAAGAAAATTAACATTTTTGACAGAATAAACTGCTTAATGATAAAAGTATGTTTTCCTCGAAAAGCGAGGCATAATTTGATAAGAATATTGCCTTCCATCAAAGTGTAGGGTATATACACCATCTTCAACTATTTACGCTCACATGCGCAAGAGGATTTTAACCCTTTCCGGTACCACCCTCACAATGTCACTGTTGAGCAGCGATCGGGGTGGGGGCGGTATGGGGACAGGGGGTCTGGGAATATCATCCCCCTCGATTTTTAGAGCTTTCGATTTTGTTAGCATTCTGATAGATTTTGTCATCTGCCAACCTATTGAAAAGATAACTGATGCAAATAGACCATTAAACTTTACTAACGCGGGGGGGGGGAGTGGCAGAGTTACCCTTTCCCCTATTTAACAATGTAAATGTATTTTCGGGACTTTTTTCCGCGCAAGTGTATCATTATATCACCTTCGGTGATTTGATTTCCCAAGTGTTACATGAAATCTCCGCTACTGATCACATTCAAACAGTATGGAGTTTTGTTGCACTGGTGCCGAAGGGGTTCAACATTTATCCTGATTGTATCTCTGTGCGGGTGTCTCAGTGTAGTTCGGGAATAAGATGGTTATCATACGTGTAAAATTTGGCAAGATATGCAGTTATTTGCAGTGTTGTAATCCAAGTCATTTTTTCTCAAGTCAAGTCAAGTCGCAAGTCATTTCGTCGCAAGTCAACAAGTCAACAAGTCAACAAGTCAAGTCAACAAGTCAACAACATCAAAATTGTGTCCCAACATAAACAACTCCGCGCAGTCTTTGCTGCAGATGATAATTTTTTTCAGATGGCCGTTGAATAAAAGAAAAGCCATCTAGAGAGTGCAAATGGACCAAGAATAAAGAGGTTAAAAAAAATACAAAAAATACCTCACTCATGATCATGCATAAATGTAGATGCGCATTAATCCTTATTTTGAAGAATACCGGTACTTGCATTGAGATTTTAAAACGTAGTCTTAATGAAGTACAAGTAACAAGAATTTTCACGCAAGTCAAGTCAAGTCAAGTCAAGTCTCAAGTCATTCGCCTACAAGTCAAGTCAAGTCTCAAGTCATTCGCTCACAAGTCAAGTCAAGTCGCAAGTTAGAAAAAAATGGCGACTCAAGTCAGACTCGAGTCCAAGTCACCGACTCGAGTCAACAACTCTGATAATTCGAATTGATTTGAAATTTATTTCAGCAAATCAAATCAAATTACGATGCATAAAACAAAGATATAATATTTACAATCATATTGTGCTCAAGGTACGAAGGTAGAATTCAAATAAATGACAAGGAAAATGTGGATTTTAACATTGATCTTTAGGAAAGATAATTTTTTGGCAAGCACAAATAACATAACATCTATACATTTATGATGCTGACTGCTGAGTTAGCTTTCCAGGAGACTGCTAACATAAGTAATTAGCGCAGAAAATTACCAGCCTTAGAAAATATAGAAAGAAAAGAAAGAATATAAAGTGTTTGTGCATGTGTGTATGTGTGTGTGCGCGCGCGCGCGCGCGCGTGTGTGTGTGTGTGTGTGTGTGTGTGTGTGATTGTATCTCTATGCAGGTGTCTCAATGTAGTGAGGGAATAAGATGGTTATCCTCTTCCTTCTTCTTACGTGGCAATACAGACACACTTTAAAACATCCTGCAAGCTGCGGGGGGTATTATGTACCTCCTCTTATCTGAACAAAAGAGTGATGATATTAATCCTAGAGCTGGAACCCGAGTATGTATAATGTCTTGACAACTGGTAATTTTTAGAACATTTTCCCCGGAAATGGCTATAGGGTTACTACTGCCAAAGGAGTTTAACATTTCATTCCATTCCAACAAAATGTAACACAGATGAATTGATTTTACAAAATCATTGTATGTGCAAATAACATTTATAGTAATACGTGTACTTGGCCAAAACTGATAACAACATTCATGATGACGTCTTACTTAGTGTGAACTACAGTTTGTTAAAAAAAAAATCATCTACGACTGTTCGAATTTCAAATTGCATTGGAATGCTAAGACATAGTAGTTTATTTAAAGGGTGTACCAAAACTTTTTTGAAATATGTTATAGATTAGAAGTTAAATGGACTACAGTATTACGTAATGTCCTGCATATACACGTACAGCGCTTTTCCCTGCGAAGGATTCAAGGAAAATGACATGATTGGGAGAATTCAGGTATGCCTCAAGAACCAAACAAGTTGAAACATGTACCAATCTATTCACCAACATGAACGTACATTCAGGTTGGACAGATTTGTTTTAACTTAGATTACAGGAGGAGAATCAAGCACGAAAACACCTCTACTGAATTTGAGTAAGACCCACATATAGAAGTTAAACCCAGTATACAAAGCCGTGCAACAAATGCTGAGTGTCATTGCGAATATTATAATTGTGACCATCTTTTTTAACAACAGAATTCTTGGATAGTTAAATTGATTCTAATATAGGTCTATCCCAAAATGAAGACTGATTCTAATCACAATAGTTCTCTTTAAATTAAAAACTTAAAAATGTTATACATGGCGTCGAAGTTAAACCTCCTATGTCGATAAAGAGTTTATCCTCAATGTAATTTGTTATCAGTAATAATAATAATAATAACGATGATAATAATAATAATAATAATAATAATAATAATAATAATAATAATAATAATAATAATAATAATAAAAACAGTAATAATAATAACAGTAATAATAATAAAAACAACAATAATAATAATAATGATGATAATGATATTACTACTACTACTTCTACTGCTGCTGCTACTACTACTACAACTTCTACAACAACTACTACTACTTTTACTACTACTACTACTACTACTACTACTTCTACTACTACTACTACTACTAATGATCATCATAATCTTAATCATAATCATAATCATACTTATCATCATCATCATCATAATGATAATAATAATGATAATAATAATACAATATATTTATTTGGCGATTAAACGGGTGTTTCTAAGCGCAATGCTTTAAATTAGATATCGATGGTGAGAGTACAGTAAAAAAAATAGGAAGAGCATGGATTCTGTTTGAAAACATGTATATTTTTACATCAAGGACCAACAGCATGAAATTTGGAACGAGGTTAACTGTGTGTTTTATTAAGATTTTTTTATATTAAGACTTTAGCATGGGCCAGATATTATGAGCATTTGCAAGGGCTACCTGACAAGAGTAGATATTAATCGGGATGAGGATTCATAGAAGAAAATCAAATGGACAGAGCAGCTTCCATACATGACGAAGGTGGAAGAACAAGTAATAAAAAAA
>JZLH01S0612392.1:1761-4261 GCA_001188425.1 Eucidaris tribuloides
ACAATTAAAATGGGTTCAGCAAGATCCAAGAGCAGTGTTTCTATTCCCCAAGACTGACAGGGGGCTCATCAACCCCCCCCCCCAAACAAATGACACCACTAATGTTGCTTAATATCCCAACTTCCCAAGTCATTAAACTTTTGAGGAGGATGAAAAAGATTCAATGGGACAAAAGAGTTGTGTTGCTTCTCCCCCAACCAAGGGGAGAGGGGCCCTCGGGTCTAGAAACAACCCATCCAACCCCCCCCCCAAAAAAAAAAACCAATAAAACAAAAACTTTTGTATGACTGATGTTGCTTTAAAGTTCTTATTATTTCTTTTTGTCAACAAATTTGAAGAGCAGCCACACAAAAAAAGCGTTCAGCAAGATCAAAGGGTGGTGAGCTCTTTTTTTTGCCTGGGCAAGGTGCAGTATTCCCCCTCCCTCTTCTACAATTTTAACACACAATTAGATTTGAAGTTAACACCCAGGGGGCGCCACTAAGATTGGTGTACGTACATTACATGTATGTGGATTTTAAAAAATAGGCCTACCCCCTAAACAAGTTTCATACTTCCATGAAAAAAAATACCCCTTAACAAAGATTTTGTGCAGTTTCTCGTGAAAGTTAACCCCCTTAACAGGTAACGGGTGTGTTAGGCTGCATTAAAGCCCCCCTTTTTGTTGAAATTGAAAATCAGCGTTTTAGGACCCCTTACCACATGAAAAAAGACCCCTTCTTATGCATTTTCTTGGGCACGCATGTGTACAAGAGTGACCCCCCTGGGGGTCAACAATTTACCCCCATTCCAGTGTTTCATGAGGCACACCCACATCAAAATAGATTGAGTGCCCTCCTGAGGGGGGAGGAGGGAACAAGCCCCAAAATTTTGTTACAATGCCTTCACAACCAAAAGGAAACTGTAAAAACTAAAAAGTCCTTAAGGTTACACAATAGATTTTTTTTCCTATTTTTGACAAGATCAATCAGTAAATTATCCAGAAATTTCTGAAAATACTGCAAACTCTGGAAAATTGTCCTTTTTCCAAAAATTTCTGGAAATGTGGCAGGAACTGTGTATTAGTTGGTAATGGAAGGTCAGACCCGTCAACTCTAGCTCTACCGATTTACATTACAATGTAGGTGGGAGACTCCCATTTTTAGCTCCATCTTCCGATCTCCTGTGGTTTTTTTTATATCAGCCCAATCCCCTCCCCCTTTTAGAAAAATCTACCACAGTAACCTGCACACAGAAAAGATCTTTAATTAGTCCCAAGTTAATTTTATTGCTGGTTAAATCCATTCATTCACATCAGTATTTACAATAAGCACAAACTGTGGTTTAAAATTACCTAAGTAGATCTAGTTTCAAATCAATATTGAAATTGGCCAAATAACTGTTTTGCATTACATGTGGACTAGGCTGGAAACAGCACGTCACAGAAACAGAATAAATAAACATGTTTACACTCTGTACAAATGTTTGCAGTATTGTATGAAGGGCAGGCCTACACTGTAAATGCAGATGCAGTTCATTTTACAGAGGAATAATACTGGGATTTGTTTAATAAAGTTTAGTCACTGTACAAACAAAATAACTTGTACTTTATTTTGTAGTCATGATGTGCCAATTTTTGAGCAAATATTTGGCAAGTTTTTCTGTTGACATTCTTACACCATTCAGGAAATTCATTCAGAACTCTGTTACTGTACATGACTAGCACTAGGAGAAAGCCGAGATGGGAACATTTTGTCAACAAATAAAGCAGAAGCTAGAATAGAATATGTCAATTGTCATGGTGCAATGAAAACATTTGTCTTTTCACTCTTACTTTGATCAAATAATTTCTCTTTTTGACAATTTATTCACTTCTAGAATATAATGCCACGTTTTGCAGGATCAAATGTGATGTGTTAGGCATTCTATATGAATAGAATACAAATTACTCCACAATACTCCAACTAACTCCAACAGAAGATAATTTGTGTGGGCGGGCCGGAATGCAGTGGCTAGTGCATGTGCACAGCACCAGCCGCACTCCCGGACCATGGCCGACAACTAGCGATGAATCACCCCGTGGCGTTCGGCGTGTAGACTGCAAGTCGCCGCTCACTTGAAGAAGTCGAAATTGTTCCTACTCACCTGAATAAACTGTATCGTAATGGCACTTTTTCCAACACCTCCACCTCCGACAACTACAATTTTATGCATTTGTGCGTTGCCGTTATTCGTTGCATTAGATGTCATGGTGAATCTCTGTATAATATCCGAAATACAAAGGCGAAGAGTCTGAAATATTCACGCTAGCATGTACATGAAAGTGCAACTCACTAACAACGCATAGCTAGCTCAGGCCGGCGGGATCAAGCTCGCGGACTAGCTAGCAGCGCGCGTGTCGCCTACGTGCATGCAAAGTCAACAGAAAACCCGGAAGTAAGTGCGTTTCCACTGAGCACAATTTAGATGATGTTTCACCCAATCTTGTCATGAAAGTAAACGGTGCCTTGAAAAGTGAATT
>JZLH01S0612392.1:6761-21065 GCA_001188425.1 Eucidaris tribuloides
GTACATATCTCTTGAGGTAATGTTTGGAAAGGGTTTACATCTTTATTGATCAATATAAATCAAAACATGAATTATGAGGTCACTCCAAACTAAGTGAAAATCATACATATTCACTCGAAATCCACTCTAAATTCACTCCTTTTTTGTCATTCACGATTTCACTCCGTTTTTTTTTAAAAGAGGGTATATAGGCATTATTGATCTATCGGAGCCATAGTCGGTCTGCTGGCTCCTCGGTCTTTGAAACCCGGTTTACGAACCCTTTTCAGCGGTGTTAGTAGGTGCCTGTTACGGAGGGGGGGGGTGGCACAAGGCAAAATTCCCTAATTAATAAGGCTCCCCACAAAATTTTTCGCCTTTCTTCATTCTATCCAGTGTTTAGGTGGAGTTTCCCTGCTGCATTTTTTTTTCAGCATGGGAGTATCTGCCCCTTGGCAGGCCCCCCACCCCGTTATGCACTATCCTTTTTCGGATATCAATCCTATAGAGTCCCCCCACCCGGAAAAAAACAGGGAAACCAGCAATGACGATTGCAGTCAACATAAAGAAGACTTTTAGTTTAGACTCAACATAATCGCCGATCGTTTTAAAACGGGACATAACATTGATTTCTATACGACCAGCCAGCAACATTCAGCAAGCAAGGGGTGGTGGGGGCGGGGGATAGTCATTTGGCTTTGAGAAAATCCACAGCAGTGCGATAAATGAAAAACCAATACAAAACATTAAACGTTGGTATGGAAGTTAAATGTCTTAGTTCTATGATTTACCCTAACGTTAGATATGCTGAAATATAATTACTGTTAAGTTTTTATGTAACCAGGTTCCCCAGGTACATGATATTGAAAATTTGGATTACGTCTACAATAATGCTATTGTGACATCGACGGAGGCATAACCTGTACGTTGATATTCCTAGTTAACCTTTTTAGAACACACATTACACACACACACACACACACACACACAAACCACCACACGCCGACACGTGCACACACACACACACACACACACAGCACAGCACACGCACACACGCACACACGCACCCCACGAAGCACACACGCACAACACGCACACACGCCACCACACGCACAACGCACACACACACACACGCACGCACACACACACACACACACACACACACACACACACACGCGCGCGCGCGCGCACGCACACACACACACACAGCACACACACGCACACCTGCACGCACGCGCACGGCACCACACACCACAACACACGCACACACGAACACACGCACACACGCACATCACACACACACACCACACACACACACACACACACAACACACACACACAACGCACGCAAGACACACAACACACCACACACACACACACACACACGACGCGCAAGCACACACACACACCACCACACACACACACACACAAACCCTGACGTGGCGGACTCTGCCCAAGAGGCAGGCTTTTTATATTTCAGTCCTGTAACTCAAAGCATAAAATTCTCAGTCGCAAAAAAAAACACCTTTAAAAACACTAAAATCAAAGCTCTTCACGGACCCCTTGATCTTTAACCAGTTACTCCATTTCCAAAATTAAATACAAACACTTCCAGATCGTTTAAAATGCACCAATTTCTTTTCCATGTTATGAGATGGAAACTCCCCTCTGAACCCCCCCCCCCCCTATAGTCTAAGACTGTATACCATAGTTAATTTTAAAGGGCAAGGTATCTAAACACTACACAAAAAAAATAAGTTCCCCCTTTTGAAAATTCACTAACTTTTTAAAGAAATAGTTTTGAGCAGAATAATTTAGCAGGATTGTTATCTTGACTCATTGTACTAACTTCTGTGTGAAAAAATGTGATTGCATCCGTTTCAATTCAATGATGAGATGAGCACGTAATAAAGCAAAAATGCCACTTTTCAAAAGTCAACAAGACGGTCATTTTGGAAGGGATTTTGTGATGCAGGATTTGGACAAAATTCTGTTTCTGTTGAATGCATAAGCTATTTTATGTTAATCAGCTATTGTTTGACCCCTAACAATTCTTTTGGCACTTTTCGCATATTTCGATTCAGTGAGCACCTCAATTTAACAAATTTCCATCCTCCGTCAAATTTTGAAAATGTGTGAAATCATTTAAAGTTTTATTGAAAAATTGAATCGATATTTTTCAGCAAAGTGTATCTTTACAGCGTAATGTATGGACATAAGAAGTTGATAACCATGTCAGGATTCAGTGAGCACACTTTATAAATAAAGCAAAAATACCATTATTTACCATTATTTTGGCATAAGAGATGACTCCTGTGACTTTTGAAAAGTGACATTTTTGCCTGTAATTCATGCTCACTCATGCATGGCTTGACGGATTAATCTCATTTTTACACATAGGTTAATCAAGGAGTGTGGAAATGTTCCTGCAAAGTTATTTTGCTAAAACTTATTTCATTAAAAAGTTATGGTATTTTGAACAAGGGAGGGGGAACTTGCTTTTTGTGTAGTGTTTATTTTGCAATCCTAAAAAATAACATTCATACACTGGTGTATAGAAGGTCTTGACATTTAAAACCTGAGTATACAGTGCGTCCCAGAAAATACAGAAACCTAAAACAAAGAATTATTGTGTGAAAGCAATGGGCATATGATTGAAAAAAAAAACTATGTTCTAAATAAACTTTGACCTTAGCTCTTTCAAATGATACATTAAGCAGACGTATTTATTCATGCATCTCTGAGTAACCATGACTTTGAAAATTTAATGTGTAAAAACATTTGCTACACTTGTTGGCTTAGACACTATGCACACTATCTGTCCATCTCTTTCTCTTCCTGATATGTTCAGTGGCTAAACCAAAAAGTGTAGCAACCGTTTTTTCACATTAAATTTTCAAAGTTATGGTATACTCAGAGATGTATAAGTTTTACCCCATTGCTTCCGCACAATATGCATTTGTTTTCGAGTTCTGTTTTTTTTTTTTCTGGGAGGCACTGTAAAGGGGCTAGCAAATTAATTTGATGGAATTATACATGTAGTGGCCGTTAGATTTTGAACTGAATTGATCATTTATTTATTTATTGCAACATATTTCAACAGTATGACAAAATCAGGTTTATGATCCTGCGTGATAAAGACATGTATAACAGATACAAACTGAATTAAAAAATTCATTTAAAAAAGGAAAATTACATTTAAAAATAAGCATTATTATAACTGTATAACGAATATCAAAGGTAAGGATAATAGTTCACATGAATTATAATATCATCTATAGGTAAAATACAGTAAAGACTTATTTAGTATTTACCTTTTGTACAGGAGGTTGAAAATTATTCAGGGCATTTCGTACATTTGTGGGCAGTGAAATTCCATACTAGTTCCAGAATATCGGAAAGATTGTTGAAAGAGGTGTGGATAAGGTTCACGGAATACCAAAATTCCTACTCTACTTTCAGGACCTTACAGCGCGTGGGCGTTCATCATATTATGATCTGCGAATTTATTTACAAAATACAAATGTATTATACATTCATGTATAATGAAAAAAAATATGCATAAGTCTCAGGCCGATTATGCAAAGTATATGCATTGATGGACTATTGAGAGATTTTTGTTATATCGAGGCAATATGTAAAATTACCAAGTATGCAGACGCAAGATGGGGAATGATGGATTAATGCATATGCTGCTCGAATTAAAGGCAAAGTTCACCCTGAAGTTAAGTTGGTAAAAAAAAAAAAAATAATGAGAAAAATTATTAAACGAAAGATTTGAGCGAAATTCTCCAAAGAATAAAAGACTTTGGAAAGTTCAAAGTTTTCATTTTGTGGACGTCCACATGCGCGCAGCTTCCCCATACATGCCATATTTTGTGATATAAATTCAGTAAAGTGCCGTTTTCTCAGAAATTTGAAAATGATTTTACCTGTGCATTCAAAATCAGAAACATTATTTTATGCAGGTTTCTATGAAAAGAATCCCATTGAATTATCATGAACCATTAAACAATGGCAATTTATGGAATTTATATTACATTACATATGGAAAGCTGCTCGCTTTGACGTCACAAAATAAAAATATTGAAACTTTATAACCCTGATATTCTTTGATGGATTTTCACCAAACTTTCATTAATAGGTTTCCCTTATTTTTCTGCTTTTATCAAAACCAACTTGACGTCAGGGTGAACTTTGCCTTTAAAGACATTATATAACACTGTGGAAGACCCATTTAAAAAATTGTCGAACTTTGCAATCTGACATATCTGACAGTGTTTGAATGGACAAATAAACACCCTAGAATACAAAAGTTTGGACAGTTATGCTGTCACTAGTGCAATATGTGCAGATACAAATTTGCACATGAATTTCCTATCAGGCGATAGGAAATTCTGCAACACAGTAGTTTATGGGGGGAAAGCTGGAATGGTCTCTCAATGATTCTCACTTTTTTAAAGCACTAAATGATCGTTTTAAACTGCAATTTTTTAGGGCTTCATTTTTAGATCGTATCAGAGACACTGGTAGCATGGAAAATCATGTAGCTCAGATTTTTTTAAACTGGAAACATTGTTAGACAATGCTTTTAAGAAGGGCATCAACATTAAATTAATGCCTTGCAACATCATCATCGTCGTCGTGGTCATCATGATTATCATCATGATGATGATCAACATCTTCTTCTTCTTCTTCTTCTTCTTTGTCTTCTATCATCACACAATACTCTAAGATGGTAACACGATGTTACATGAGCATGACAAATTATTAGTCTCGAGGCTATTTATAGTTTATATTAGACCTACATGAATACTGAAACAAAATTTTACTGCTGAACTGACTCAAATCAGTGAGACTAATTGTCAGTTGCATTTTTCAAAATCTATATTTCATTCATCCTTCAGAATTTAATAACAAGATTTTAAAAAGTACATTGTTCTTTCTTTCTTTCTGTTTCCTTCCTTCTTTTTCTTTCATCCTTTCCCCGAGTTCTTTCTACACGTCTTCTCCTTTCATTCAATGTATACCTCGAGGGATTTATCTCATTTAATACATGCATATCAATCTTAATACAACTCAATAATTAAACAGTCAATACTTATGTTACACTTTCATCCGCTCAAATCATCTTCATCTTCCATGAAAATACCGTTCACTAAATACGAAATCGTGTCATTGGCTCGATAATCAAACAACTTATAATCCACTTCATAGTACTCTGATAGTCTCTTAATCATGTCCAGCGGTACATGTGAGTACTCTTGGATAAATGAGTTCGACGCATGAGACTTGTAGACTTTTGGAAATCGAATGACATTATCGATTCCAAGCCAGCGTATCATCAACGAAGCTTCGACTTCCAAGTTTTCATAATAACCGATAAAATCGTATCGAATTTGGCATGTGTGCGATACTTTGTTCAGGGGCAGCCAGTGATCGTTTAGTCCCTCCATCTTAATATCGTTCCCAAGATCGGTTATGTATCGTATGAACTCCGTAAGAGTTATATTAAGCCACGGCATGTTCTCCGTCCCCCGGTATTTTGCTTCCGGGTCAAATCCGCGATACTTCCGCACGATGTCCCTGCCGAATTCACCCTCCCATCGACGTTGTTGGCGCCCTAGATCGCGAAACTTATTCAAGTAGCAGGAGAGCATTCGCGTTATGGGTTCGCGGACGAACAAGACTTTCCTGTAGTTCTCCAGGCGATATCTGATCGCGGAGATGTTGTTCTTGTATCCCGCAAGATAATAGTACTCCGTTTGGTGCTCTGGATGTCTTCTGTTTAACTTTTTAAGGAAACCTTTCCAGGTGGTACAACCAACTTTTGGAATGAATCCGAACAGGAGCTTGTATCTATCGTCCACGATCAGATGACACACACTTCGGTAAAGTTCGGCGTCGCTCAGCTCAATTTCCCGTGAGATGTTGGCCTCGCTGCAAACCCTGTCGATAAGAGTTTTTCGACGATTTTGTTCCACCATCATTTCGGCGAACACCGTGGCCTTCTCCTCCGGTAGAGGTTGAAAATGTTTCACGAGATACGAATCCTGTTAGAATTAAGAAGTGCATCATGGTTAAGGAGAATAATTTGACCAAAATATACAAAGAGTTTATTTGGCACAAGTTAAAGTTTGTCATTATTCAAATTCTTTGTTTGAATTTATCGTAAATTAAACGCCTTGTAGCATCATCATCATCACCATCATCATCATCACCACCATCATCGTCACCATTGTCGTCGTCGTCGTCATCATCATCATCATCATCATCATCATCATCATCATCATCATCATCATCATCATCATCATCAATACATTATGATAATATTAATTTTCTCTTCTTCTCCTTCTTCTTCTCCTTCTTCCTTTGAGACTCGATTTTATATACATCAACAACAATACATATACACAATAAATCAGTTATTTTATCAATTAAGTAAAAGTTTGTCGCTATTCAAATTCTTTTGTTTGAATTTATTGTAAATATAAACGCCTTGTAACATCATCAGTACATGTATTATAATCCTCGTCATCATCATCGTCGTCACCATCGTCATCATCATCATCATCACCATTATAATCCTCGTCATCTCCATCATCATCATCATCATCATCATCATCATCATCATCATCATCTTCATCATCATCGTCACCATTGTCATCATCGTCATCATCAATATCGTCATCCCCATCATCATCATCGTCATCTATTTAATATAATATGATAATAATGTTCATTTTTCTTCTTCTCCACCTCGTTCTTCTTCTCCTTCTTCCTTGAAGAATCGGTTTTACATAGTTCTTATTTCGGCAAAACATGTACATGTTTGAATTAAAAACGGACAAAAAAATAGTAATTTTATCGACCATTACCTGATTGGCATGTTCACGCTTCGAAGGCAGTACACCTGTAAGAGACACAGCACAAAACAACATCAACCCACGTCAATGTGAATATGAATTTATTGATTAAAATATATAAGGAAGCACTCGTGAAATGGTATAACAACATTGTAATCGTGTATACTTTTACTTTATCTACATAACTCTTGTCAGATTATACGTCTAATTCTACGGACTACGGAGCTATAGGCTAACCCGCAAAAGGGTCGTTTGAGGAAAGAAAGACAAACGGGTTTGATTTGACCTGAAATTGAGTCAGTTTGACCCTGAATTGGGTCAGATTAAGTACAAGCAGAGACAATTAGACACGAAATGTTCTCAAATATCCATGATGATATCATACTTACGCAGATAAATCTTTCTTTCTGATGATGTTATTTCATGCAATACAATTTGCTGAGATTTGCTTCTGCCAGCCAAAAGTTGTGTCTATACTTGTGTGGGATGTCAATTGAAATCACGTTTGTGCCTTTTATTGGTATTGGGCGAGATCACATTTGAGGCCGTTATATCATTACTAATCACATATTAACACATTAATTGAAGAGAAAGACAAAATATACAAATATATAAACATAGACATAGACATAATAAATCAACATTTTTGAAATCCGTTTTTCGAGTCAATACACCATAAAATAATCACTGTTACACTTTCTGAAGACGGTATAAACAGTGTACAGAATTTCAATGATATAGTAAATCCATAAATATATCATCGGCGGTCATCCGAACCGTCGTATGTCTATACGACGGTGCGAAACGTGATTTCGAGAAAAATCGAGTTTAAAACTAACCATATATTACCACTGCCCATGCAAAGCTATTACGGATATTCATTCCTAGAAAAATGCATGACAGGAAGGCCAAGGATCTCTTCTGAAAAGCAGTGTCTTTATTTTCATTCAAAATAAAGAATTGGGGGAGAAATCTCAAAAGAGCCAGACGCATGTATTTTCGGTTTCATTGCTCATGACTTCCCCTGTACAAAAACCCCATAGCCACTTTTACACTCCTGACCGCAATTTGGATGCGCGCGGTCAAGCAAACTGTCGTATGTCTCATTTACACGCAAAATCAATGCGGACACATACGACAGTTTGCTGACCGCGCGTATCATACGCGAGGTCAAACAAACCGTCGTATGTCTACGCGCTGTACACTATTTCAATGGGAAAAGCGCATTTTTTTTTTACAAAATTGATATGTCCTTGCATTAAAAACACCTCAATATCTTGAAAATTAAAAGTTTTTATATCACGGTTCTTTCTCCAGATATAGAATGAGACCTATACTTTCATTTTCTGTAAAAAAAAAAAAACCTCAAAATCGATATTTTGACCCCAGATGGACATATACGACGGTTTGGATGATCGTCGACGATATGATCAAATTTTGTTATTTAGATTTAAACATTATACTGAAAGTAATTCTTCGGCGTTTACTACAGAAATTTTACACGAAATTTGCCAAACTTACCTTGAAGAGAGAAAAACCTGCTATTGGTGTGCGGCAGATGTTTAAACCCAATCACACACAAAACCAACACGAGTAAAACACCGGTGTAGAATGCCTTTCGTCGAGCCATTACTAGTATCTATTAAGGAATGAAAAATATAAATATATTCATAATACACGAAGTTTTAGTATTGAAGAGGGGACGAGATGAAGAAGGAGAGGAGGAAGAAGGAGCAGGAAGGTGAAGAAGTAATACAAAAGAGAAGGAAACCGTAGATAAAAAGAAGAAGAAGAAGAGAGAAATAGGAAGAAGAAGATAATGTAAAGAAGAGAAGAAATAGAAGGAAGAATGAGAGAAGAAGAAGGAAAAGAGAGAAGAAGAAGATGACGAAGGGCAGGATGAGGAGGAGGAAGTAGAACGCGGAGGAGAGGGGAAGGGAGGGGAGGGGAAGGGAGGGGAGGAGGAGGGGAGGGGAGGGGAGGAAAAGCAGAAGTATCAATCGTAGAAAGCACTGACGATCATCAAAGCGAGTTTACATACCGAGAGCTGATCTGTTTTCTTTGCATTCATCAATAAAACTATTAACGTTTAATACTCTGTAAGAAACTAAAGGAATGTCAATAAACTTCTCAGTTAAGATGTGTGATCTTGGATTCCATGCTGGAATGCTTCACCGACTATTCTCTTTCAGAATCCTCTCACTCTTTGCAACTTTTGATACCAAGCTATCAACCTTTTGCAAGCCCCCTAATTAAGGCAGATGCGAATAAAGTCTTTTTCTCTCCATCATATTCATAACAATACCATTACCTGAAAGCATTTAGTGTGTACACGGAAGATTTTGGTGTGTTGGGTTCATATGCAGTGGTTTTTATTGCCATTCCTTTTTGTGCCCGTTATATATTTTAGGCGTTCATAAAAAATGCTTGTTGACGTGTTTATGACTTTCAACACAAAACCCTTATGATTTCATATTAAATATGATCAAGCATTAATGAAAAGCTCCAGAAATAATCACAAACTTTTGAGAGGGGATACACAGAATTTCTGACGGGCGTGTTCATGATTTCTAGATAAACGTGTTCAAGTGTCGCAAAACAGTGTTCATAATTTTATACGTTTATTATTTTACAGTGTATATGCCTTTCAGTATCCACATGCAAAATCTGTATGGAGTGTTGTTGCAACAGTGGTTAAAGGCAGGGGATCGCTTTTGCATGCCTAAAAATTGTCATTGTGTAATGAAAAATTATCATTGTGATAATGAAAAATTATCATTGTGATGGCATTTAGAAGAAAATGCCATCTGGGAACCTTTAGCAAATTATAGGAGGTAGAAACTCAGTTTCAGTGGAATTATAGTAACCTTTAGACCCTGATTTGAATTTTTTTAGAACGTACACTAAACGGCTATTGGTTTTCTTTCGCATTTTTCAAATTCTATGTAATAACTGACCCCCAAATTTTACAGACGTGCCTTTCATCAATAGCCTAAGGGCATGGGCTATCTTTTCCTGGTCTGCGAGGATGTTTGCAAATGAGATCCACTGCCTTTAAATCCAGACAGAGAACAGAAACTGAGAAGAATTGCTGAATCTATACATCCGTAACAAGTGAAGTAAATGCATGCACCCTAAAAACAATTAGTCAATTTAAATAGGAATCGTGTCAAATGGGGACTTACATGATTTCAAGTCAAAATCTCATAATGTTGAATAGTCATGTAAATTCTGTTCAAATTGATCAGAATCACATATGAGGTGAACTATGAACTATGGGGTGGTACAGAGCAAAAGATGCTATCAGAATTTAGTAAAATATGAATAGGATCCATTCAATGTTTGAGTATGTGTGTAAGATTGAGTGTACATGTATATGGGTGTGCGTCGGTGTTAGGGTTAGGATTATTTAAACTTAACTTTTCACATTTAGTACAGTGTATGATTTAATTTTTGAATAATCAATTATATGAGGGATAACGTAGATGAGTATTCATTACTTTAGTCATCCCATCGACATCTCCAGGGGCGTCGATCCTAGGGTTGCAATGGGGGGGGGGGGGCAGTCGCCACCCCAATGAAAATATTGGTGGGGGGCAAACATATCGATTTGCCCCCACCCCCAATAACTTTGACAACTTGAAAAATTCATAATATGTAAAGTAAGGATAATTATGTTTACATAAACAGCATTGGAAAGTACCACAAAACCATTTAACTTAGCATAAAAATAATAATAAACATACAAACTTCTGAAATTTTCGCGTGAAAAATTCCATATTGCAGTTTGGTTGTTTGGAGCGCGGAGCGCGCCGAAAATTTGTGACCTTTTTTTTTACTTTTGCCACCCCAATCCGAAAAATGGATCGACGACCCAGCACATCTGTCTGTATTATTGCATGCTAGATTTGTGAATTCTTTTCGTACTCTACCGATATTTATATTTTGATATTTTTATGATTGTATATATGAGATAATGAAAATGCATTTTACTTGATTATGGAAAATAAAACAAATGAGATGAAATGAAATGAAAATGATACGAGTTTAAATAGGAATCCGGTAATAGCCCCATTTAACAAGATTCCTGTTCATGTTGACTATAGGTTGTTTTTAGAGTGTGTGTCTTCAGCAACGCTGTAATTAATATACATCGCACCAACGTGTGGTAAATGCATTCCCAAATGGGATAATTAATATGCTTTGTTACATCGTTACCTTACCTTCTGTGTTTACTGATCGATTCAAGGCATATTAATAAATTACAAGGTGTATTCAGTGCTGTGTATGGTTACATGCACAAGCAGAGGCGTCGATCGGAGGGGGGGGCTTGGGGTGCGATCGCACCCACTATGAAAATATTGGGGGGGGGGGCAACAGATCGATTTGTCCCCCACCCCAAAATTTGACAACTTGAAAAACTCATAATATGCAATGCAAATATATGTTTTATAAAGCATTGGAAAGCACTATGAAACCTTTAAACATGGCATAAAATACTATTACATACAAAATTGTCATTTTTTTCGGCGCGCTTTGCGCGCAAAATTCGGAGTGCACCAAAAATTTTGGGCATTTTTTTCACATTTGCCCCCCTCCCCAATCCGAAACATGGATCGACGCCCCTGTGTATTAGTATAGATCCGTGTATACCCGCACAACTATGGACAGTACAGAGCAAACGATGCTGGACTATAATTATACTCTAAAAACGGATTGGTCAAAATAATTTGTATATACTGTACGTGCCCGACAGAGAATATTGGATAAAATTTATCAAAGCATTGATCAAGATGACCAAATTATTGTTCAGATGCCACCAAATACACATATCCAACAACGTATCAGTTATTTTGACCAATCTTTTTTTAAAGTCTATACTCACTATAGAAGAAAAGACTCTTACCTGTACATACAGTTTAGTTCTCCAGAATACTATAGCAAAGTTATCTCCAATTATTGCAGCAAACGTACATTTTACTGCCAATTTCACTTATTCATCCAACAGGCTATATCGCAAAAAGAGTTATATAGTCGAATTTTCAGAATCAATATCGACATTCTTCTATAAAAATAATTTTTAACCCAGTTTGCAAGAGCGCCGTCAAGAAATGATCGCAGATAACTGCTGCGGATGACACACCAGCGCGCTGCAGCGTTGTTGTGGACGCTGTATCTTGAAGAAAAAGGAGATTAAAACAACGTATGGACTGGCCTATGGAGGTTTCAATCGTACTTCATTTCTTTTGTGTGAACGCAGAGTACTTAAAGTGTATTATGTAATCATGAAAGCAAATCTTATTGGTCCGTTCGAGGTTGGGGGCTCTGAGATTTTTTTTTTCTTTCAAAACATGAAAAGGGTCATGCACTCGTTCATAATCTGATTGTTGTCGGATTTGTTTTGTATATGAAAGAACTCCTGTGCATGTCTCGTATATTCCGAGTTGGTTGGAGGGAGAGAGCAGAAGTAATGACGTCATGCTGGTTCAGAAATATGTGCACTACAAAAAGACTGGTGTTAAATATGCAACACCAAGCTTGAGTTAAATTTCCAGTGTTGAGTGTTCAATTATGGTGTTACATTTACAACGCCGCTGGTGTCACTTCAAAACCTAAAACGTGCGCAACACCAAATTGAGTAAAATTGCCAGTGTTGAGTGTTTCAAATTATTGGTGTTACATTTTACACCCGTGGGGTGTCACCTTCAAATAACCTTAACAAACTGTATTAGGGGTTAATTAGTGTTCATGGCCTGTTAATATTTCTGTTTATGTTAACTTCAACAAGAAGAATAACGAACTCCCCGCTAACAACTATTTGAATAAAAATGTGAAAACTCACTACCAAATTAATTAACACCAACTCCAACTCAATAGAGGACCACAACCGACAACAGGTTTGAAGACAACCGGTGCGGTGTCAGCCCGGATCTAGTGCCTACCGGATGGACGACTGCTAGACACTGATCTCGGTACACCGTGCTACCACACCGGCGCTATCCATCCCCGTTATTCATTGTATTTTAGTGTTGTTTTGTTGGTTTTGATTGCAATTACCACCATAGCGGTTAATCAATCACCATGCATGTCATGTGTGAATTAACACCAGCAGCGCAAGCGTCAAAAAATATCAGACAGAGCTGTATTAACAGTGCAGATGAGTTATTTTTCTACATAACACATCACAGTGTATGTTTCGCTGACACTACCTCTGGTGCGGTCCTTTACTGAATTGCGAGCAGTCGTTTAAGCACCATGCTGTTGAGTTGTGGGACATTGCCAAACCAAAACAGGTCAAACCAGCGAACCACTACCTTGCAGTCTGCGTTCCGGCCATTAAATGTTCACCACATATTTCTTGACCAGATGATCATCCCCCCCCCCTACACTTCGGTAGTCCGCTCGTGAAGTGACTCTTCAAACAAACCTCTGCATTGCAAGTTAATTCACACCACATTTTATGTTTCGAAATATAGAACATAGAAGAAATCCTCCAAAAATTCATTTTGCCCAATTGATCGTGGGCCCGTGTCACACAGGCAGCCACTGACATGGCGCCAGAAGATTCGAGTCTGCTATCGTAACGCACAATACAGGGTATTTAGTCAGCAACTCCCATTTCTTTTAACATTCGACCCTTTTCTGACGCGCCGGGGATTTGAACGGGCTTGAACCCCCGACCTCCCGGTTGGAGGGCGAACGTCTCTACCAACTGAGCAACGGCCAATCATTGTGACTTGGCGTTGTGGCTTGCTGACTTGTGTAGAGCCCTAATTTCGTTTACATTCTCAAATTTGCTCCAGCAAACTTGCTTTATAAATACCTAAATTAACTAAACAATATGTTTTTTTTCGATTTTGCGCCATAAATTTTAATTGACTTTTGATCTTTACCATTTTGCCCCCACCCCGCAGATGATTCTACCAGAAGTTTCCGTGGTCTCTGCTCGATATCCATGGAAAACAACAACTGACAATTGCAGATATCTCTTTTTTTCGGCTACATTACTAATAAAAAACAGATAATTTTCAACAAATAGTCTGAAGTCTAAATCTATTAGATTGATAACCATTTCAATCCAATTGGCAATACATCTGATGCGTGTCAAAAAGAGGTCCGAAGGTTGATAAAATATTTATAGGTATGCAATTCGTAAAAAGTATGTGTTATTTGGTATCTTATATTGAACAGAAAAAGCTCTTCTTTCTGATACAATTTTAATCCCCATCAATTTGCTTTATAAGTGCAATAATCCATGTTACTTGCTGCAAGTCGACAAAATCACGTTTGTCCCACCTTGTTTTCGTATATTACATAATATGAGAACTAACCCAGACTAGCAGATTATATCACACTACTCATTCATTTCGGCCCTTTCAAAATTATGTACATCCTTTGTCAAATAGATAGAGATGTCTGAAATTAACAACCGATGAAATACCTATTTCGTGTCACTAAAT